>JAHWFP010011066.1:46914-67462 GCA_023313725.1 Lithobius niger | reverse complement strand
TGTTGGAAACTTTATTTGGGCAAATAACTAACCTAAGAATCGCGACAACCTTTGGTAATCTTTAAAAACTTAAGCTTAAACTGATAGGTCTTCAACCACATCTTTGCTCCATATTTGTGGTAAGTTGCAAATTTTTTTCATTTTGGCAATGAAAATTAGTGCTCTGAATTCCTATCAGTTTAAACTTTTTCAAACAGTGTTATTTCGACGTGGTAGTGCTGTGTGGTACGAAATGATAACAGTTAAATTTAGTACCTTAACAACTAGAACCGAAGTGGGCAATTGGATTTATTAAGGTTAATTTTACCTTGGCAGTGTTCTAGAGCGACGCACTGGCGTGTCCGCACAGGCAGTATTATAAACCTGAAGGTTCGAAAAATGCGCTGCTAAATTAACCCTTGTAAATTCGATTGTGCCATTGCCCATATTCGGGCTAGTGTGTGCCGGTGTAAAATTTAACACCGTAGGTTTATGCTCAAACTTAGTGAAATCTGGTCTGTGCTGAGGCTTAGGCAGAAGTGTTGTTTTGTAAAACGTTGCAAATGGTGAACGTAAAACATTTTTTCAAAGCCTAGTCCCTTTAAATTTAACTTGTAGGCAGTTAATTTATACAACTAGGTAGGCTACAGTCAAGCTTGATTTATTTCTGTGTTTAAATAAGTGACCGGTAGTCTTGAGTGCTCCAGTTTAATCCTTGCATGTTAAACAGGATTGTAATTAAATTTAATTAAATTTAATTTTGTAGGCTTATGCCAAAGACAGGTGTCGGTAGCAAACCACCTGTAACTGCTAAAGTTAGCAGTGAAAGTGAAACTGAAAATAATTCAGTAGTGAACGCAAGCGTTAATGAAGCTAGTTCTAATTTAATTCTAAATTTTGAATCTAGTGATAGTGAAGACGACGTCAACATGGGTTCGTCTAAAACCGCTGGTTTATTTTCGGAATTCGATTGCGAGTCTGACACATGGGAGAAATACTCCAGCCGAATTCGTTACTTTTTTTTAGCTAAAGAAATACCAGCAACCAAGCAAGTTAATTTTCTAATGGCATCTGTGGGCCAGAAAATGTTTGATAGAATTCTTAATATCCTCTCACCTGATTTGCCCGACTCATTAACATTTGATGAGCTCGTTAAAAAAGTTTTAGACGACATTGAGCCAGTGCCCTCAGTGGTATCTGAGCGTGTTAAATTCTTTAGAAGATCGCAAAAATCAGATGAGAGTATCGGGGAATATTTAGCTGCCTTAAAGCTAATGACGAAGTATTGTGACTTCGCAAAAATTAAAGACATTAACAGCGAAATGATTAGGGATCGCCTAATTGGGGGGATCCAATCTGAAGTCATTCAACGCGAGTTGTTGAAGCAGACTCTGGATTTAAAGGCTACAACATCCTTAGCTTTATCCTTAGAATCTGCTGAAACAGACCAAAGCGTTTTGAGAAGCCTTTCTAAAGCTGTTAACTACGTAGCTAAAAAATCGGGCAAAACATCAAGTAGGCCTAAATCCACTAAGGATTTCATTTGCTATTGTTGCGGCAAAAATGGCCACGTGAAAACACGTTGTAAATATCGAGACTATACTTGTGGCCGTTGCCACACTGTCGGCCATTTAAAAGCCGTGTGCCGAAAAGCTAGTCATTCGAATAGAACTTTAAAATCACTCGACCACCCTAAAGCAAGTTCTAGCACAAATTTTAAGGCTAGGCCGAACACAAAACAAAAGTATAGCTACAAAAAACGCGTCAACAAACTCGAACGCGATAGCGAAAGTGATAGTGAAGAAGGCCAGGATGTTGAAGCCGAAAATTCAGAGTCTGGTTCCGGGTCTGATAACGATTCAGACAACGACTATCTTGTACTGAAAAATAATACTCTTGGACTGAGTCAGGCTGCGGACCAGATTTCAATTCCCCTACAAACCAACAAAATAATAGTAGTAGTTAATTCTATGAAAATCCATAAATGGAAAATGCCAGTCTGCCTAAATGGTGTCAAGCTAGAAATGGAACTTGATTCCGGGGCAGATGCATCCATTATCCCTATTGAGTGGCATCAAAAATATTTTGCGGACTGTCCTTTAAAACTCAGTCCGTACTCGATACACTCATACACTGACGGAATTGAGAACACGATTTACACTGTAAGTCTGAAGGTTGAAGTTCAAGGTCAAATCGAACATTTGGATGCTTTAGTTTCAAAATTATATAAACCTGCATTAATGGGAAAGGATTGGCTTTCTATTTTTCGAGTTAATTTCCATCCTTTTTACGACCTACAAACGAAAGTGAAACCTAAGAAAAGTGTTAAGAAAATTAAAACTAGCATTACGCCAGTTGACACTTCCGAAATAGTGAAGGGTTTCCCGGAGCTATTTTCTGAAGGCATGGGTAAGTTTAAGAATTTTAAAGCCAAAATTCATTTAAAACCTGATGCCAAGCCTGTGTACAGTCGTGTAAGACCGGTTCCGTTAGCACTCAAAGAAAAGGTTAACCAAGAAATTCGTAGATTGGTTGGCCTTGGAATTCTAGAGCCTGTGGAAACTTCTCAGTGGTCTACGCCGATCGTCATAGTTCACAAAGCGGATGGTCAAATCCGAGTGATTGGTGATTATAAAACCACCGTGAACCCTCAACTCGAAGTCGACCACTATCCAGTTCCCACGGCCGCAGAATTATTCAGTGAATTAGCAGGCAGTGACACTTTTTCCCTTATCGATCTTAAGGATGCATTTCTGCAAATTGAACTCGACAAAGAGTCACAAGAAGCTTTGACAATAAATACACCCCTGGGTTTGTTTAGATGGCTTCGTGTACCCCTGGGCCTGGCGTCCAGTCCTGGAATTTTCCAGAGGGTAATGACTCAAGTCACCAGTAAAATCCCCAAATGTCTCCCGTTTTATGATGACATCCTGGTGAGCGGGAAGGGGGGTGAGCATGACGAATCGTTAAATAAACTGTTAAATGCTTTACAAGATGCAGGAGCCAAACTTAGGATCGAGAAGTGCAAACTGTCGCGGCCTGAATTAAAATATTTAGGCCACATGATAAATGCAGAAGGCTTGCATACACTCCCTGAGGTTATCGAAGCAGTCACAAACGCTCCTAAGTTTGGCTCCTGCATCTTGTAAAGCATTTAACAGTTTATTTAACGATTCGTCATGCTCACCCCCCTTCCCGCTCACCAGGATGTCATCATAAAACGGGAGACATTTGGGGATTTTACTGGTGACTTGAGTCATTACCCTCTGGAAAATTCCAGGACTGGACGCCAGGCCCAGGGGTACGCGAAGCCATCTAAACAAACCCAGGGGTGTATTTATTGTCAAAGCTTCTTGTGACTCTTTGTCGAGTTCAATTTGCAGAAATGCATCCTTAAGATCGATAAGGGAAAAAGTGTCACTGCCTGCTAATTCACTGAATAATTCTGCGGCCGTGGGAACTGGATAGTGGTCGACTTCGAGTTGAGGGTTCACGGTGGTTTTATAATCACCAATCACTCGGATTTGACCATCCGCTTTGTGAACTATGACGATCGGCGTAGACCACTGAGAAGTTTCCACAGGCTCTAGAATTCCAAGGCCAACCAATCTACGAATTTCTTGGTTAACCTTTTCTTTGAGTGCTAACGGAACCGGTCTTACACGACTGTACACAGGCTTGGCATCAGGTTTTAAATGAATTTTGGCTTTAAAATTCTTAAACTTACCCATGCCTTCAGAAAATAACTCCGGGAAACCCTTCACTATTTCGGAAGTGTCAACTGGCGTAATGCTAGTTTTAATTTTCTTAACACTTTTCTTAGGTTTCACTTTCGTTTGTAGGTCGTAAAAAGGATGGAAATTAACTCGAAAAATAGAAAGCCAATCCTTTCCCATTAATGCAGGTTTATATAATTTTGAAACTAAAGCATCCAAATGTTCGATTTGACCTTGAACTTCAACCTTCAGACTTACAGTGTAAATCGTGTTCTCAATTCCGTCAGTGTATGAGTGTATCGAGTACGGACTGAGTTTTAAAGGACAGTCCGCAAAATATTTTTGATGCCACTCAATAGGGATAATGGATGCATCTGCCCCAGAATCAAGTTCCATTTCTAGCTTGACACCATTTAGGCAGACTGGCATTTTCCATTTATGGATTTTCATAGAATTAACTACTACTATTATTTTGTTGGTTTGTAGGGGAATTGAAATCTGGTCCGCAGCCTGACTCAGTCCAAGAGTATTATTTTTCAGTACAAGATAGTCGTTGTCTGAATCGTTATCAGACCCGGAACCAGACTCTGAATTTTCGGCTCCAACATCCTGGCCTTCTTCACTATCACTTTCGCTATCGCGTTCGAGTTTGTTGACGCGTTTTTTGTAGCTATACTTTTGTTTAGTGTTCGGCCTAGCCTTAAAATTTGCGCTAGAACTTGCTTTAGGGTGGTCGAGTGATTTTAAAGCTCTATTCGAATGACTAGCTTTTCGGCACACGACTTTTAAATGGCCGACAGTGTGGCAACGGCCACAAGTATAGTCTCGATATTTACAACGTGTTTTCACGTGGCCATTTTTGCCGCAACAATAGCAAATGAAATCCTTAGTGGATTTAGGCCTACTTGATGTTTTGCCCGATTTTTTAGCTACGTAGTTAACAGCTTTAGAATGGCTTCTCAAAACGCTTTGGTCTGTTTCAGCAGATTCTAAGGATAAAGCTAAGGATGTTGTAGCCTTTAAATCCAGGGTCTGCTTCAACAACTCGCGTTGAATGACATCTGATTGGATCCCCCCAATTAGGCGATCCCTAATCATTTCGCTGTTAATGTCTTTAATTTTTGCGAAGTCACAATACTTCGTCATTAGCTTTAAGGCAGCTAAATATTCCCCGATACTCTCATCTGATTTTTGCGATCTTCTAAAGAATTTAACACGCTCAGATACCACTGAGGGCACTGGCTCAATGTCGTCTAAAACTTTTTTAACGAGCTCATCAAATGTTAATGAGTCGGGCAAATCAGGTGAGAGGATATTAAGAATTCTATCAAACATTTTCTGGCCCACAGATGCCATTAGAAAATTAACTTGCTTGGTTGCTGGTATTTCTTTAGCTAAAAAAAAGTAACGAATTCGGCTGGAGTATTTCTCCCATGTGTCAGACTCGCAATCGAATTCCGAAAACAAACCAGCGGTTTTAGACGAACCCATGTTGACGTCGTCTTCACTATCACTAGATTCAAAATTTAGATTTAAATTAGAACTAGTTTCATTAACGCTTGCGTTCACTACTGAATTATTTTCAGTTTCACTGCTAATTTTAGCAGTTACAGGTGGTTTGCTACCGACACCCGTCTTTGGCATAAGCCTACAAAATTAAATTTAATTAAATTTAATTACAATCCTGTTTAACATGCAAGGATTAAACTGGAGCACTCAAGACTACCGGTCACTTATTTAAACACAGAAATAAATCAAGCTTGACTGTAGCCTACCTAGTTGTATAAATTAACTGCCTACAAGTTAAATTTAAAGGGACTAGGCTTTGAAAAAATGTTTTACGTTCACCATTTGCAACGTTTTACAAAACAACACTTCTGGCCTAAGCCTCAGCACAGACCAGATTTCACTAAGTTTGAGCATAAACCTACGGTGTTAAATTTTACACCGGCACACACTAGCCCGAATATGGGCAATGGCACAATCGAATTTACAAGGGTTAATTTAGCAGCGCATTTTTCGAACCTTCAGGTTTATAGTACTGCCTGTGCGGACACGCCAGTGCGTCGCTCTAGAACACTGCCAAGGTAAAATTAACCATAATAAATCCAATTGCCCACTTCGGTTCTAGTTGTTAAGGTACTAAATTTAACTATTATCATTTCGTACCACACAGCACTACCACGTCAAAATAACACTGTTTGAAAAAGTTTAAACTCTGATAGGAATTCAGAGCACTAATTTTCATTGCCAAAATGAAAAAAAATTTTCAACTTACCACAAATATGGAGCAAAGATGTGGTTGAAGACCTATCAGTTTAAGCTTAAGTTTTTAAAGATTACCAAAGGTACCGGACTCGTCGCCAACTGTGATGTCCTAGGCGGGACACACCTTAGCCCAGCGTGGGCACCAATGGTAATAAACACACAGACTACCAGAGTGTAGGCTACAGCTGATAAGACAGCGAACTTCTTGTTTACTTCTCTTTAAATACAATTATAACAGGAAGTCATGTGATGCAACTTAATACAATATATAATTATGGAAGAGCCTATTAGTAGTTAAAGGGGTATCTTGGTAGGGTTAACATATTGACATGAAATTGATGGCTGCCATTGTGGAGCACACAAGTGACGACTCCACATATTAAAAAAAAATTCATTACAATTCAATTTAGCACATGCTTGGGTGATTTCCACTTGAGCTTTTAAAATACAAAGTTGGGTTATACCCGTTAAGTTCTTCCAAAATTGTTACAATGAGGTTTCTATGAAACAGAAAGGCAAAAAATATCGGTGAAGTATCTAGACCCCAATTCCAAATTTCACTTTCGAATTGTCTGTTAATTTGACAGTCAATTGTCTATTAATTTCACAGCCAGTTAAACCAAGAACTAACTCGCACAAGAAAGCGCTAATTGAAGAGCCTGCTGGCATGCCGCCTACTCCATGGCTGGCCCTGATCAACAAAATAAGGAGGTGCGGAAAATGGTTTCAATGCACCTCACTACTAGTTCCACACTTAGACCTCTTAAATTGGCTTCTTCCCCCAGTCCTTTCATATGCGTGCGAAGTACCCTCAAAATAGTAACCTGATCAATAAATAGAAGGTATGAGGACCTTGACATCGAATGACACCAGGACCTGGGGGGGGGCGGGGCCCCTTCCTCCAGAACCGGATATTTGTCAACTATTCTCTCACTTGCAGGGTATTTTTTTTACAATATATGTGTTCTTCACGTTAATTTTGTGATTGAGTGTGACAAGGGTGGATAGCCCACTGCTGACTGAATTATGAGCCACATTCATTACACGCAAGTAGAATCTTGGTTTGTGTTCAAAAATTCAGTGTAACAGTAGGCTTTCGTACCGCTAACAAGGAAAGACATGTGCGTCTGGAAATTTAAAATTTTGAAGTAAATTTACATCAAGGGAACCCTTTGTCTGTGAGGTTTTTAACCTTCAATCGCCGCCATGTTGAAAATTCAGATTAGTTTGTAGCTTATAATTGAGTGATTGCGGCGCGACATCCGTACGTAAATGCATTCTGATGCCTATTTCTTATTTCAGGCATAGATCGATTCAGCAATGACATTAAAGAAATGATGGGCTTCTACCCAGGTGCCTACTGGAAGATTTGTTGGAAATTTGTAGCACCAGCATTCATATTGGTAAGTTTTACTGATGGTCGCTTTGATACACATAAAGGGGGTCGCTGCTAGTTAGCAACAGCTGAAAACCAGTCCTCGTAAGTTAGATTTCCACCCGACCAATCCTGCTCTCAGCTAAGCAAACGAACCTACTGTCACTGCCTTTTGCCATCAACTGTGTCGGAAAAAAACTGTTGCAAACGAACTTTGTTATCACATGCAAGTTTGTGGAAGCTTTAGCAAGATGGTGTTTTACTGTATCAAGAATTTATAGGGGTTGGGAGGAGAATTTGTAACTCTAAAAAGTCCCTATTGAAGCACGTTAGATTCGTCCCCATTAGTTCAGTGCGAGTTTTCAGAGGGCGCCACGTGTTCTATCTGGTAATTTTTCCTAATTTTTCAGGCCAAATATAAAGTAAACTAAATTACACCTAAGCTAAGCTAAATAATAATTAAATATAAGCTAGTTTCGTTTATTTTAGTTTAATTTTAGGCTGAAAACTGAGTAGAAATTCCCAAATAAACACGTGGCGCCCTCTATAAACTAAGACTGAACTAATGTGAATGTATCCAAGACGTTTCAGTATGGGTCTCAGTCACAAATTCTCCTCCCAACCCTATAAAGATTTGACTGTATTAACGTAATGGGTCTTCCACCAATAGAAAGCTTTAGTCGAGATGGTTAAATAGTGTGGTGGAATGTCACAATCAGTCAAAAATGACTGAATGTTGGAAATGTATCCGCAATGGTCTTCCTCTCTACGCTTATTATAATAATAATAAAGTTTAACCAAAACAAAGGATGGTTGGGTACTAGAAAGGTGAAACCGCTAACACTAGTCCCTGTCACATAAAAAAATTCACAATACAAATTCGGATCTCTTCAAGAAAACTCGGAGACAAGTTTTCCTCAACTTAAACTTAAAACAGTCGGCTGAAGATGCCTGTTTTGCCTCCCATGGCAGAGAGTTCCATGGATGGACCACCCTGACCAAGAAGAAATTCATTCTCAGTCCAACTTCCCAGAACTACAGCCAGTTTTTGGGAGTGGCCCCTGGTAACCCTACAAGGACACGGGTCGAAAAACGGCATATCAATTGGTAAAAAGCCATTACCAATTTTGTAGGTTAACAGAAGGACTGCCCGAAGCCTGCTCAACTCTAGGGATTCTACTGTAAGACCTTGCAGCATAGAATTCATTCAGATTTAATAAACTAAACATAACTTTACAAATTGAGATGTTTAATTGGTGCTGACAATCCATCGGGAATGCCATTTACACAGTTTTAGTCTTAAAATTCCCTTAACTAATTTTCAGCATTCGTGTATTACCAGTGCTCGTTTGTTAAATTCGTTGCTAGTCTTGTGTCTTATTTCCATCTCACGGGTTTAGTGATGGCAAGAAAACGCATCCGTACTCCACCGTAATGTTATAGCTGAGTGTTTTCCTAAACGAAACTCTTGTGTTCTATAGGTTAAAATTCAAGCCAAGTAAAGTGAGATGAGCTAAACTACGTGTGATGGATGGGGCTTGGATTGTTAAGTTACTCCAGTAGTGCTTGGTGTTAAAAGAGTACAACAAAGGAGACTGCGAGGCTCTTGAATCTGTGTAGTTTAAACGACTGCTTAGGTAAGGCAACCATTTAAATAGGATCCCGGCTAAAACATCGCCGCCAAAACATCGCGTGACAAAAACATAGCTGGCAAAACATCGTGTGGACAAAACATCGCGTGGCCGAAACATCGCACGGAAATTACATCGCGAACAATAACATCGTGGATGAAACATCGCAAGTAAAAAAAAGTTTGTTTCTGTTTGAAATATTTAAATAAGCTTTTAAAACTTCCATCTAAACTCTAGAAGATGGAAGTTTTAAAAACTTATTTAAATATTAAAATTTAAGCTGCAAGGCGATGCCACTCTCTCCTATCCTTCCTCCCTCCCCCCCCCACCACTCAAAAAAATATATTTAACATAAACACCAAGCTTATTCAAATATTAAAATTTAAGCTGAGTAGAGAATGGCATCGCCAGACTGTTTAAATTTTAATTTGTAAATAAGTTGCAATAAAATGTTTTTTTTATTTACGATGTTTCGTCCACGATGTCATTGTTCATGTTGTATCCACAATGTAATTTCCGTGGGTAGTTTTTTGACCATGCGACATTTTGTCCACGCGATGTTTTGTCTGCTATGTTTTTGTCACGTGATGATGTTTCAACCGGATACCATTTAAATAGGCTAGCCTGAAAGTATTCTTGATTGAGCTAAAGGCTTTTCCCAAATAAATCACGAAATCACATTATCCCCAACAGTAGTCACACTCAAATCTGCATTCCAACAGTGGTTTGCTGACTCCCGATACGCCGCTACCATTTTACCGATTCCCATTTAGCCGAATCAGTTTTGGTAACAACCATTTTATCCTTTCAGCTTCTACAATTTTGCCAATAACCGTCCATTTACTATCATTTTGCTGATTCCCCTCCACCGCCTCCTGTTTTTCCACTACTATTTCCTAACTCTCATTTCACCATGATAACCTTGAATCAACTCCCATTTTGTTCCCTCCATCAATTACCATTTTTCCTGATACCCTTCCACCAACTTCCACTTTGCGACTACTCTTTCGTTGACTCCCATTTTATTTATACCCTTTTGCTGACTCTGGTTTTTGCCTATTCCGGTTCTCGAACGCCAAGTTTGCCATTCTTCTTTGTTTCCAGTTCTCGTTTTGACAGAGCATTTTTTGCCAAAAGGCCCTCTTGTTGCGCCCTTTTGCTTCCGTTTTGCTGACACTTATATTGCCTTTCATTTTACCACTACTGTTTTGTCAGTTCCAGTTTTCCCACATTCTCCTGGCTGCCATTTTCCCACTATCCTTTTACCTATTTCTGTTCTCGTGACTCTCTTTTGCCGGCTTTCACATTCCCAATATCATTTCGCTGACTTCCATTTTGCCACTAACATTTCACCGACTCCTGATTTGCCATACCTTTTTGCGAGTCTCGTTCTGCCGTAACCTTTTGCCACCACTCGTTTTGCCACATGTTTTACCTGCCACCCATGTTACAACCCCCTTTTCTGAAGTCTCGTTCTGGCACACCATTTCGCTGACTCTCGTTTGCAGACAAGCTTTCGTTAATTCCCGTTTGCCACTGCCATCTTGCTAATTTCCTTTTTTCATGTTCCTGCTCATGTTCATGTTCTTGCTGTTTCCTGGTTTTCAGAATCCACCAAAAAGTATCTTTCAGCACCCATCTATTATCACGTGTAGCATCGTGTGTCTTCGTGACTATGACTACCGCTCAGTTATTCTCAAGATCTAATCAATCAGTCATTCTAAAGTCAAACATTATTTGACTTATTTGCTCAGTCCATTACACAGGGTGTCCCAGAATGTATTCCGGTATTTCATTGTTTAATAAAACGGGAACCACAAATGATATCAACAAACTGTTTTTTTTTTTTAACTGAAAGCACAACTCGCCAAGTTTTTGCAACGGTTACTGCATCCTCAGGCGCAATAAAGGGTGTTCACCAAATTGAAATCTGCACATACAGCAGATTTGTTATGAAAATGGCGACCAATCAGCAAGAGTATGTGCATTCTCTGGCTAGCATAGTTACAGTCAATCATCGCAGTTTAAAGGTGGTAACGTAGGGAATATATTGGATCTGAGGCACTTGCAGACAAACCAAATACTACGTTGATGTAACAGTGCAAGGAAACCAGCACTGTGTTAACCTAAGAAACTCCCAAGGAAGACCAAATAACCCAAATGATGGACCAAGTTGAAATCGTTCGTGTAAGTTTTGCTCGCAGCCCACGGAAATCCATCAGACAAGGGTCTAGAGACCTCAAGCTTTCAAAATCAAAGATAAAGTTTATTGTACCCCAGTTAGAAATGTTTATGAACTTCGAACAACGAATTAATGACGCCATTGCTTTGGTTACCACACAAACGTTAGACAATACGCTTGTAACTGGGGTATATATCGAATTCCAGCCACATATTGTCTATATATATGCAACAAAGGGTGCTCACGTGGAGAAATATAAAACTTGGTAAGTTGTGCTTTCAGTTAAAAAAAACCGTTTGTTGATATCATGTGTAGTTCCCGTTTTATTAAACAATGAAATACCGAAGTGCATGCTGGGACACCCTGTACTTAAACCACCCCAGTGTTAAAAGCTAGAACTTCAGCAAATATTTACGAAGAAAGACATCTAAGTAAAAGAGAAAAGTACGGTATTATTATTGAAAATCATGATCACACACTGATTTTTTGTTTGTTTTGTTTCCAGATTATCATCGTGTATGGCCTTATATCGTATGAACCTCTAACATATGAAGACTATGTTTACCCCGAATGGGCCAACGTCCTCGGCTGGATGATTGCTGCCTCCTCAGTCATGTGTATTCCCATCATGGCTTTCTGGAAGATTATAGTAACACCAGGAACATTCCTGGAGGTACGTGCTATATTGCAATCAAGGTATTACTTTTTGAAATTTGGGAAAGAAATTCATCACTATTTAATGCCAATATCAACCAGAAATGCGGTAACCGTTCTCAACACCAGACAGATGAATAATCGTAATTCCATCAAACCCGCAGTAGGAAAGACGAGTGGTGGGTTGATTTATGACCCTGTCATTAACAAGCGTGACAACACCAGTTAATTTATCGACTTTTGTGATACAGCTGTTTATCTTGGAGGGACATTTTAAACAGATCTAAAACACCATGAGTTTTACTTTGAAAGCACTTCAACATTATCAACAAACTTACGCAACACGCACAATTTTCAAAGTTCCAGGAAGAAACGCAGTCCTTCTTTGCGAATTTCCGACAGTCCTATACTGGTGGATGTAAACACAGTCCACTGTCTTCATCAGGCTTTCCTTCACGTGCTGCCTCGTTCTCGCCACTTGCGTGCGATTCAAATTTGGCAGTTTTGCGTTGCCTCTCTGTAAAGGCAGTGACTGTGTTTACATCCACCACATTAAGTCTGTCGAAAATTCAGGAAGAAAGACTGTGTTATCTTCCTGGAACTGTGAAAATTGTGCGTGCTCTATAAGTTTGTTGATAAGTTAAACAGACGATACCTTGGTCATCGAATACATCTCTGATACCGAATCAAGTTTACAGCATATTCATTACAAGGTGATGCAGCGTGACTTCATAGGGGTGCCTGCCCTGTCTGTGGGATTCTTTTTTAACTGGGTTTTCAGTTGTTTCAGTTATTTATTTATTTATTTGAAAATTGTACTGTTTCTGCCTTGACTGATATTTTTGCCTGATATTTTTGCTGTAATTTTAACTTTGCACTTGCTAATGGTATCCAGCAAACCCGAGAACGTTGTGTGTTTGACTGCATTTTATGTGAACCGTCTGGGGGTAAGTTAAATAACTTCAATTCCTTCAGTGCTTTCCAATATTTCAGTGACGAAAAATGAGGGCACTTGTTATGCCCTGTAGTGTACTCGCCATTGCCAACCAAAAGAGATGACAATAACAGCTTTCCAGAGGTTGTAAAGTTTCTCAACATATTACAGAGGTTGTAAAGCTTCTCAACATGTTATCATCGAAATAAACAGACAAGGAGGTTCTTGAGAAGTGAATTAAGGCGAATCAGTTTGCTGCAACTGTAGCGAAAAGAGAAAGGTCGTTTACTTCAGCAGTCCATCACTGCCAGAATCGAATCCATGACCGGCGGAATTTTCCCACTACAAATCCAATAGACAAGTGGACCCCGAATGAAACTTCACATCACTTTCGTGTGGCTGTAATTATTAGTACTAAGGGTAAAGGCTATATGTAGTGACGGGCAACAATTTCTGGGCTGCAAACGTTTTTTTTTTTTTTGTATAATTTATTAACACAAAACGATTGCAGTCCATAAAATGTTGCCCGTCACTATATATAGCCTTTACCTTTAGTACTAATTACAGCCATATAACAGTGATCTGAAGTATCGTAGGGATCCACTCGTCTATTAGATTTGTATTGGTAAAATTCCGGCGGTCATGGATTCGACTAGATAACGTTAATAAGAAATAGGTGGCAACATTTGTTGGTTTATTCAGGGGTAGATGCCACCACACAAAAGAAACTAAATACGGATGCAAACCTATTTACGTTGCCTTTTGGACTTATATGTCAGACTGCCTGAGCGGGGAATCGAACCCAGGACCTCTGAAATCAAAGGCCAAGGCCCTACCGCTAAGCCAGACTGACACGGACGTTCAGGCAGTCTGACATATAAGTCCAAAAGGCAACGTAAATAGGTTTGCATCCGTATTTAGTTAACCAATTTCGAGCCCATTGGCTTTCCGTCCCGTTTAACACAAAAGAAAAGTAGGGTTTAAACGTACAGATCAGACAGGTAACCAAACCGGGCAAGAAGCTAGGTTTTGTAAAAAAATTCAAGCCGCACATCATTGCTAAGCTTAAATGCCTACAAAAGGCATTACGTTATTTGTTAAGTTGTAACAAGATTTTCGGAACGAGAAGGGCCCTGTGGTGTCTCGTGCTCTTGTCGATTGTGGCATGTTTGAGAATCTGGGTTTTTGGCTTGGATTTCTCCAGCTAAATTGTCCGTCTCTTTGTCAACACTGGGGCATATAACTCAAGATTAGTTTGTTTCCCGATATTAAAACTTTCATAAACTAAAAAATTTCGTAATTGAAATAAGTCCAACAGGCCTGGTACACATTCTTTCAGGTTATTTAATAATGTTCATTTAAAACACAAACTGATAAAACATTAAAATTTGATATTTCGTGGCACATCTGCAACAAATTCGACCACTTTATCAACAAATTCAGCTTTTCATTTCAACAACGAAGTGGTTTGACATGAAAATGTGAATTGTTGCCCATTAACTTTTGATTATGTGGCTGAATTTTAATATACAGATTTGCCATGAAGTGTCAGTATTTTGTATTCTAAACAAAGGTCCAGAGTTATTTTCAATTTTAAAGTTAATTTAAGCACTTTACTTCCTTCGTAAACTGTACTTTATGCTTACGTGGTTGTCACCCCGTCATAGATAAAGTAAAGCAGCACTTTGGTGTCAATATTTTCTGGATTCAATACGTTTTTGCAGGAAAAAAGAAAACCTGTTGCAGTCCTAACACAATGGCGTAGCTGTCTTTGTGGCGTTAGAAATGGATGTTTTAGGTACAGAACTAAATCATCTTGGATGGATTTTGTAAATCAATACTTAAAATTATAGGCCTCACACAAATCACTATGGGTTGGCTGCCTTTGTGGCATTAGAAATGGATATAACCAAGCAAGACTGATCCTGGCAACAGCTAAGAAATCCACAACTTCATAAAACAAGCAAATTTAATTTTCGAAAGGATATTGCCTTTCTTGCTCACAAAAACACGCGAAAATAACACACATAAACAGTAAAACCATCCCCACATGCTGCCATCTTGTGAAAACAGTATGTGTCGGTTTTACAAGATGGCGGCATGTGGGGATGGTTTTACTGTTTATGTCTGTTATTTTTGCGTGTTTTGGTGAGCCAGAAAGGGAATACCCTTTCGAAAATTAAATTTGCTTGTTTTATGAAGTTGTGGATTTCTTAGCTGATGCCAGGATCAGTCTTGTTTGGTTAAACTTCCTTCTCACAAATTAATATTTTGGTAGAAATGGATGTTTAAGTTCAGAAATAAATCATCTTGTATGGATTTTGTAAATCCATCCCTAAGATTAAAGGCTACACGTCTAAATGGGACGAAAGGTCGACCATTCACTTTTGTCTGCTAATTAACCAAATTTTTCTTGCAGCCTACATGTTGAAGCTTGACATTGTTCTTCACAACTTTGATGTCATTGTTTGTGTTCTCTTCTTCCAGAGGTTAAAGTTTCTCACTACTCCCTGGTGTGACCAACAACTGTGCCACAAGGTGAAAGTTGAGGCCAATCAAGTTAGGTTGATGACTGGTGATGGTTCAGAAGAAGAAGGTGCAGAAACAGTATGAACAAATATACATCATAAACAAGAAAACGTTAAACGTAAAAAAAAAAGTCTCGATTGGAGATAAAGGCATTCACGTACTATACAGCAAGTTCACAGCCATTCAAAGACTGCACAGCAAGGTCATGACCAACTCCATGTAAAATCTGTAACGGAAAATGTGAATCACATTTCATCTTTTCGATTAAGCCTAATTATAAGGATGGCATAAGTTACATATCTCAGTATAGCATTTATGATACTGCATTTTGGTATTTAATTTTTGGCATGTAAGCTGTAAATTAGAACCGTACTATAACACAAGACTTTGATAAATACCACCACTTGTTGCTAAAGTTAGCTAAATGCTCTGTAGACTTCTTATAGGTACAGTGTATTTC
Source organism: Lithobius niger (assembly GCA_023313725.1). Lineage (NCBI taxonomy): Eukaryota > Metazoa > Arthropoda > Chilopoda > Lithobiomorpha > Lithobiidae > Lithobius > Lithobius niger. The sequence goes on along the minus strand of JAHWFP010011066.1, from coordinate 51,734 downwards.
TTATAGGTAACAAGTGGTCAGACAGTGTCATGTAAAGAAACTTATAGAGAAACTTACACAAGTTGCAGAGAAACTTAAACTTATTGATCTCCTTTGTCTAGACGTAACGAGTGGATTATTTTGCTTCACGTGTAAAGCATAACCACTGAGCGATGATTCGGCTTCTGGAAATTCTCGTATGACTTGAAGTTTGTAACGTTTTAACAACGTATTTACTTTCTTCTTTGATACTTCGGAATCACTGTTTCGAAGTATTTCAAACTGAAGCAAGCTATTCCCTTTTTCCCTCAAAACAACTAAAAATACCTAATATTCACTTCAACTTTCCATGGCTCAGCTTTTTTTTAAATTTTTTAAACAATGCAGATATAATAGTATGTATGCCTTCAAGACGAAGTAAATTTATTTCTTCGATTTTGGTATTAACCCAATTTGTATCTGGAAGGTATGAAAAAACTGGGGGGAGACTCATTTCTTTCATCCATGTGCCAAAAAAACCTGCAACAGTCCTAACAAAAATCAGTATGGGTTTTAGAAATGGATGTCTTTGGGTATTAGAAATGGATGTTTAAGTACAAAAATAAATTATCTTGTATGGGTTTTGTAAATCCACACCTAAGATTTTAGGCATAACACAAATCAGTATGAATTAGCTGTCTTTGTGGCATTAGACATGGATGTTTAAGCACAGAAATAAGTCATCTTTTATGGGTTTTGTAAATCCATGCCTAAGATGACTGAATGGGTAAAAGGTCTACCATTCCCTTTTGTCTACTCATTAACCAGCCAATGAAAACTCCACCTACAATTTTGTATATGTGTTAAAATGATGAGTGAAAAGGAAATCATCGCAAATGTTTTCATTAAAGAACTAATTAAATTTGTGCTTTGCAACGCACAAGCTTTTTCCCATTTAGGTCAGTACAAAATCTCTCAACTTTGCTTAAAACTGCCATCCGTTTGGGTTTAGTGTGAAGGTTAATGTTTGATTTCCAACATGGCTCGCAGAGTAGAGTTTCAGTTTTTAACAAATAAAACCAAGTCCATTCAAAAAGAGTGACCAATTTCTTCTAGCCCATGATGAATTTGAAGTTCCTAATATGCTATTTGGAAATCATGAATTGTGGTGAATTTAAAGTTCTTGATATGATATGTTCAAGTTAAGGTCTGTTACAACGAAGTGTTACGTGATTATGTATGCTATCTCCAAGTTAAGGTCAGTTGGAACGAAGTGTTACATGATTATGCTATATTATTCAAGTTAAGTTCTGTTGGAGCGGATCATTACTATACTCGTACAACGGTATGAGTAGAATATAAAACTATGAAAAGAAATCAAGATACCTGGAAGAAGAAATTTGCAAAATCCAAAATGAGAAAAAAGGGTAATTGTTTCCTAAAATTGTTATGCAACACGTGATTTTAATACCAAATAATTAGGATTCCACCTCTAATCTAAACTGTTAGAATTACTTTACAAAGATCGGTGGTTAAAAAATCGATAACGTCAAAACACGAACTTTTGCTCGCTGGAGAACTAAAATGTGTAATATTGGGCACAACTGAGTTTTTTGTGCTGCATGTTTGAGGAACAAACTCTGAGAATCTCAAAGAACAATCTGAGAACAAATCTGAACGGGAAAGCCCAACAAAATCAAGCAAAAAAGAATCGAAAATTTTTACAAATCAAAGACTTGGTTGGTGATAGAAGGGCATACTTGGTCTTTATGAAATTATCACCTTTTCTCACCAATCAAACACCTCCATTCACGAAAAGTTTCTTACCACTTTGCTTGATCACAATTAACAGTTACAGAAAGATTCAGTTACTTTCTTTTTCTACGTCATTCTGGTAACTGAAACTAAATCAGTCTACCATTCAGACGCATACTACATACCATGTATATAAATGTGTTTCAACTCATGTATAAGGTTTGTGGTTCTCAGAAATTATGGGGATTCTGTTAAAAAAAATCTACACACCCCTGCTGGGCAAGCCCAACTTTTGCCATCAACGAGAATGAGAATTGAGCCATATCATCATTTAGCTAATTGGTAGAAAAAGCTGTGCATAACCCAATATTTTACACAGATTCCATGTATAAAAATGTAATCCTTAATAAGTGATCTATTACTATGCAGCAACTCTCCTTAAGTGTATAGTTTTTGCAGACATAACAACAAAATAAATTACAATGCTTCCATGACAGCAGGAGAAAAGACATTGCAGTAATTTAGGTCGGTAGCCGAAACAACACTGGGCTGCAGTTTAGATCGTTGTATATTGTAAATATGTGCGTACGTATAGAGTACTCACTGTGTAATACGGCAACTGCTGTAATAGGGACCAACTTTTCACTGCTAAATGGTTACTGTGGCTTTTGCCCAGTAGTGTAACTTGTGCACAGAAATATCCTGTATTACCGTACCGTCTTCTTTGTTATGGTTTCAACAGTGTAGTTTAGACATGTGTAATTTATGTGAAGAAAATAATAATAATAATCATAAGTTCTTTTATTGCAAGCAATTTTCGAAGCTTATAGAAAACTTGTATGAGATATTACATCATCTTTTTGCAATTCATGATTAATAATAACAATAAATAATACATACACTAAATACAACACAAAATAGATATTACTTTTAGGTATTCATAAATTATCGGCGTTTCTCACTGGACTTATAATATGTATCTAACTGATTTATCATTAGGCATTTTTTTTTTTATTTACCCGTACTTTCATGTTTACATGTATTAGCCTATTTTCTGGCATTTCATTAAATAATTGTGGTATATAATACGTTTTTCCTCTTTTCCCCTGATGTATGGGAAAAGAGGGCTACCAAAGTAGTAGGATTAATTTTTCTGATATTTAAAAAATTCTTACCGAATTACCAAAAATTATTGCCAGCCCAACTTAAAAAAAAAATGTTGTTAACGTGTGAGCAGCTTTTCTAGATATATTGATTTATTTTTGAAGCATGTGTTGCTATAATGCACGTAAGGCCATCTATACTACATTGTTTCACTAATCAAAGTGCAAAAGTTTTAAGCAAAAAAAGAACAATTATTTTGGCCTACGTGGGTAAGGTCCTTGAATTCATTGTTTAGGAGAAAGAGTTTGTAATATTAAATTACTGCGTTGTACATTATTTAGGAGATGCTTCTAGAGCTTTTGTAACTATTTATGGTTATTGTAATATTATTAAAAAAAAACAACCTTTTTCATCCATATTTCACTTAAACGCACTCATTCGTGTTTATGATCATAAGAATTGAGTGAAAATTAGTTTCGTGAATATCGTAGATCGGTAATGGATGGTAGACGGTAGGTGTAGTTCTACCCTGGATGTAGTGTAGTGTAGCAATAATACTCAAAACCCAAGCAGGCTGTTGTAATTTGCCAATACTTATCCGATATGCACTTCTCCATTGCGTTTTACTTTTACGTGGTAGATTATTTTGAGGTTGGAAACAAATTAATACAATAGGCCCAATGTTCTGTTTAACCATTTTTCATGTAGTGAATGAGTTGTTGTAGCCTTCAACATTAACAACGTGTGGGAAATAATTATCACTTAAGGCAATTTCACCAAATTTAACAGTTGTAATTTTAAGCTAACTTTCACCGGCGAATGCTTATGCATAACATTTCTAACTAAGCAGGTGTGAATAAACTAGTTTCAAACTCAAAACAACCTACAAGTAACGAATTATAAATTCTTCTCTGCAAGGGACAAAGTAACTTGTAAATTATGTACTAAGTCCTGGTGTAAAATCAATGCATGGTAAACAGTACAGTGTACAGTGTACAGTGCTGTCAGTCAGTGCTGTCAATACAGGCCGTAAGTTTTTTACGGCCTTATAGATTAGCTATGTACTCTATTTATATTTCGTTTGCGGCTTCACTTATTCCTATGGCAAACAACCTTCCAAAAATTGGTGGAGATACATTTCACCGTATAGATACATACACACTCAGAAGACGAAGTATATGTACAGGTAGTATATAAAGTTATAAACTGTGTCCAAAGTGTATGCTACCACTGGGTATTTGTGTGGAGGCTTAGCTTATTACGCAGGGAAATGTGCCGTCGGGCACAGCGTCTTTACCGAATATATGTATTTCTCTCGCGCGTGGATATTATCAAACATACTTTCATCATTGTGATGTCAGTATGTAAGTACGTCTTCTCCCTCCATGCATCACAAGTGCTGGCTGTAAAATATGTTTGCACATGCAAGTATTTTTAACACCAACGTTGCCACTTTTCAACCAAAAAGCATTAGGTATTTTTAATCTATTAAAACTAGCATAAATTTAAATTTGTGTTTTTTTTTTTTGTTTGTATGTTTTATTTATTTTATTTTTTTAAGTATTTGTATAGAGACTTAGCACTTTCACAAATTTATGGATGGGGACCACCCAGACAAGTCTAGTTGGTTGCACGGCAGTTGGAGTTTAAAATTATCAATAGCTGATCTCTCCAGGGATAACCCAAAGAACCTTCGGTTTTCGTAATGACTCTGAAGCTAGACCATTATGATAGTCTACTTGGAAGTTGCTCATGATCACTCAAACTTCAAGCTGCATTCAAAATCCAAGTTTAGATAATATTTGTTTAGAATTTCACCCGAGTTCAATATGACAGCTCAGGAATACACTGTTGCCCATCCATATTTGTAGCTACCTGTGTTGGGCTCTGTTTCCACATTGTGTCCTTGACCTGGATCTATCTGTGTTCGACTCGGTTTCTGCATTGTGGCCTTGGCCTGGAGTTATCTGTGTTGGGCTCGGTTTCTACATTGTGTCCTTGAC
>JAHWFP010011066.1:16683-35788 GCA_023313725.1 Lithobius niger | reverse complement strand
TTAACAGTGAAAGTCAGGACAACAAAATAAAATGAATGCAGATTTATAACATTGTAAATAAATTATACAAATAATTGAAATACTTTCAATATAATACATTTCATTGTTACCATTGCCTGTAGCTGTAAATAATTATATCCTTTCTGGTAGAAAAATATTATTTACACTTTGATTCCTTTCTCTTAGTCACCTTATTTAAACTGTGTACACCCCAGCACTAACAACATATTTCAAAAAGGGGTTTTAATGGAGAAATAACACCAGCTTATTTAATTTCTCTGTTTAATTATAAGCTAGGGCTACACCCAGAATCTTAATTAATTACCAATTAATTTTTAATCTTAATTACTCTAAGTTCTGAAGGATTCTAGATTCTTCTTTCATCTTTTTTTGTTTTACAACCTTACTAAAGCTCCCAACTACACTATACTGTGTCTTAATACCGTTTTCGCCGAATACCAAACAAAAATTATTAACCTAACCATCCTCAAAATTATCATTTTAGGCATGCCATTCGAAATAATTTAGGTTTTGGAAACTTCAACAAAATACACACAAATATTTTGCACTGTCTTTTAGTTGCGGTACTTGGTGTAACATTAGGCTACTCGTTAATGTCCAAAGGTGTAAGATTTGAATTTAGACAAACAGTCAGTCATAACACTCGATGCGGCTCGCCATGACTAACTCAACTTAGGCTACACAGTTTTTGTACTCACGACCCGTCTTGTCAACCGCTGCATCGGTCTTCGGTTTAAATTGTCCCCAGTTACGATGAGCATGGATACAATCCACTCCTTGAGAAAGTCAGTATGGTTTACCAGCCGTCGGCGAAACAAAAGCAACCCCACGTCTCCCACTGCCTTTCCGTCTTCGTGAGTCAGCCACTGGAGAGCGAGAATAGCGGCTCTTTGACTGCCTGAGTGGCCTAGCCGAGTCACGTGATGCGCGCGTCACGGCAAACAGCCTTGGCGCGTGGTGTAACGTCATTAAACAGGGTGTCTACCAAAACACCAAGTTGAAAATTCCTGACTTTTTCCTGACTATTTTGTTGTTTTTCCTGACTCACTGACTCTATAGAGAAAACCTTGAGCGTGGCCGCTCCCAGCTAAGAGTTCTGGAGGAAGCCAGTTTAAAAAGAAAAAAAAACGTGTTGTCTCTGCACAGTTTTCCCACACCCTACCATTTTCCACCAAAATCCCAAAAGTAAACACATGTCAAACCAGATTTGTACTCAAATCCACTTCTAAAAGCATAATGTAGTAAAAAGTGTGAGATACGTCGTTGCTCAGCTATAGGCCCAACTTTCCCTACTAGACCTAATGAGAAAAAAAAAAGCCGAATCAAAATTAACAGACTCTACGAGTTACCCAAGTGTAGTTCGAAGTATTTTTGTTTATATTTTACTCAACATTAGGCTGTTTAAGAGAAAATAATGTCGTCCTCGCTTACCAGTGGTGAAATTTCCTGACCTAGCATCCAATTTCCTGACTTTTTCCTGACTTCCTGACCTACTTTCTAATTTCCTGACTTTCCTGACTGGTAGAAAAGTGTGATTTTGTCTCAACTGACGAACATTGTGATGCTAGGCTTTGGTGTAATGGCCTGTGATGACTTACATCTTACACACACGGGTAAAGATGTGTTGCAGAATGAACGGATTACTTTACACACTGACCAGGAAAACTACAACCTGTAAATGGGACGTTTTGTGGACATCTGCAACCAACCCTAACCTCTGTAACAACACTTCGCGCACTTAGGCAAAATTTGCAATGCGTTTTGGTAATATTGCTAGAAGTCTTGTCACCTATATGGTTGAATTTCACCATCCGTTAACCTCCAATACGTACGACCTCATTTTAGTTGTTGAAACCTGGTTAACAGACAAAATCACTGAATCCATGGCGGTTGAGCGGTACCCTTACAGTATTTTTAGGAGGGATCGGGGATCTCGTGCAGGAGGGTCTTTCGTTGGGGACTTGACCTTGTACTAGGCGGGTTCGGGCATGAATCAGAGGCGTTTTCTGTGGAACTTATTTCCTCAAAAATAAATTTTATCCTGGGTTATAATCGTGATGGATATCTATATATTACAAACAAAAACGTCAAGTGTGCCGTAAAAAGGGGGATATATGATTGAATTTTCACTTGTTAAAATGAACACGGATAAAAATTGATGATTTTTAATTGCAATAATAAAATGTACAATTGAGAAAAATCCATCTGTTTAGGTGCTGTAGTGCTTTACGTTTTGAATATATGATTGGTAAAGCACAACAGCACCTAAACAGATGGAATTTTCTCAATTGTACATTTGATTATTTCAATTAAAAATCATCAATTTTTATCCGTGTTCATTTTAACAAGTGGAAATTCAATCATATATCCCCTTTTTTACGGCACACTTGACGTTTTTGTTTGTAATCCGTGTACCTTTTTTACGATGGCGTCGCGTTACAAAGGTTTACGCATGCAGTTGATTGTTGCTGGCCACTTTGAAACAATTCAACTCATCTCTGAAAGCCTGCATCTTCGAAATAAATACGCAATTCTATCGTTTTTAGCTGTTAATTTCGAGATTCACAACGCAGCTTAGTTTGGTTTAAAAATATATGCGTTTAGCTGAAACACTGAGTCTTTCATACATTTATTAAGAGCCATGGCCCAAAGCCGTACGCCCTGCAAAACTAACTACACTACAATACGAAATACAGCAAATACACTGAAACCTATGCACAAACAAGACCTCTGCTGCTCGTCATTACCCCTGCTGCTCATCCATTTCATTTTACCTTTCAACGATCCACTTTTTAGCAAAGACATAACACGTGCACGAAGAATGAATTGGAGTTTGGTGAGTGGCATTGTTCCGTAAATACAATGGTTAAAACAATGTAAAACAATCAAAATGAACGTTTAGGGTCCCGTAACTCCGGAATGGATGGACCAATCGAAAAGGTGGTCCCTGTAAGGTTGAAGCCCAGGGAAATTTCTGGCTCAGATCATGTTTCAGATTTTAGGTATGTGCAGTAGTTTTTTCTGAAACCGTGTCAGCAAAGAAGAAGAACAAGAACCAGAACAAGAACAACAACAACAACAAGTGAACAGTTTTCAAATTTACGTGTGGCTTCCTACGTTTACTCTTGCACGGAATTGCATAAAAGTTGGTGTAAAGTTTGGAAAAGTTGCTATCTATTATCTGGCCAAGTTTGGTCGAAATATATTGAATAGAAACGGAGAAATTAATAGTTTCAGTTTTGCTGGAGGGTATCATATATCGCTTACGAGCCGACTTAGGTCAGGAGCAGACTTGATGGAGGCATTGTTAGGGAGGATTAAGCAAACGAAGCTTCAATAATTAGCAAGAGGGCTAGCGGGTTCATTCTTGCCATGGTAGCAAAGAAAGAGGGCGAGCGACCGACAATGAGAACGGATATGCGCTCTAACAATTAGAAACAAACACTATTACTTCAATAATGCTGACTATTACAGCCGAGTAGAATCAGCGGGAATCAGCTGTTCCGACGTACGTTACGCCGGGGGACAACTAGTACAATATAATACTGATTTACCATCTTTTCAATGAATGGTTACCGAAATTAGTGTGAGCCACTTACACTGGGACCGAAATTGTAGTACATAGTTCCCAAAACAATTAATGCGTCCTCTTCAGGCTTCTGTGAAAGGACTGCGTATTTGTCAACGTGCAGAACTCAAATTCACGGCGTGCATTCACGGTTTTCGTGTTTAAAGAATTCCAAATATCCAAACCCGAACTGAGAAAAAATGCTTTCGACAGTCGAGGTGTGAACTCTGAACTTCCAATTTCTATGGGTGCCCTCTAGTAGAATAGTGGCTGTTGGACAAATCAAATGATGGTAGATCAACGGAAATAATCCCTTTAATATCTTAAAAGAAAGGATAAGATTAAATTTAATTCTACCAAGTTCTGGTAGCTCCAGACGGACCATTTCTCCATAGTCGCTGGATGTGGTCCAAGTCGCGTAGTCCCGGCAGACTTTTTGAGTGCCAAATTGACCACATTGGCGCTTTTTTAAAATCTAGCTTGTAAATGTGATTATTCAAACATCGCTGTGGATGATTTTAATCTTTCTACTGTTGATTGGTATTCAATTACTGCCTGTGAATAATGCCCACCGCCGTTTCTTTGACCATATTGCAGTGCACGTTTTTTCACAGCTGGTGACGGAGCCCACTCGGGGAAAACCCATCCTTGATTTGATTTTGACAGCTGATGACCGCTTGGTGTACGATGTTAAAGTTGGCAGCCATCTTGCATTAAGTGATCATAATAGGGTAGTTTTTAAAACTCATTCTTCCTTTCAGCCTTTGACTTCTTTTCCTACAGATAAACTTGTTATCAACTTTGATAAGTTGAGGTCGCGGCTACCTGGATTGATTGGACAAAACACCTTCCAACAAAAGGTAATGTTAAGGCTGTCTGGGGAAATTTTGCTGCCACTATCAGGCAGGAAGTACAGTTTTGTAGTTCCCAAAAGCAAGTTAGCAAAAAAAAATTCGTGTAATTCAACAATTTTCCTTTTTTTAAAAATTGTGTATTAAACTCAACTCTACTATCGTGCAGATGTGTAATAAAGTGGCACGTCAACAAGAAATTGGTTTTCAACAATTTGCTACTACCTTTTGCTTATAGGCCGAACCATTATCAACTTGGTGGCCTCTTCACCAGTTTTTGGCTTTGTTTATTTTGCTTTGTTTTCAGAGTTGATTTATTTTTCGTGAATTGGACGTGAATACAATTTCTTTGGCAACGTTGTTATCGTGCTACACTAGTGTGTGTTTCGGCACGCACGTCGGTATACACGTTGTCATTGTCCGAACTTTGGCTATCCAATGAGAGACGATGCCGACAATACTAACAATGGTTATAACAATATTATCGTACTTACGCGCCATCCCACGCCATCGTCGTTACACCCCTTGGCACCAAACCATAAAAGGTACGCAGTTATCGTACCACAGCCATTCGTCCAGTTTCATAGCTGGAAGCCTTGCCAAATGACGTCACAAGGCTTGGTCACAGGAAGTTAAAATTGTGGCGCCGCTACAAATGAGATAGAACAAACGAAAACCTTTTATCGAGCAATGAGTGTCGACAGAAATATGCAACCAGTGTCAAGAACTGGAACTGTTCCCGCGAACAAAAGATCATTACTGAGGGAAACACCCCCTGCTTTCTTCGCTGCTTTCGCGAATAGACAAATGTATGTAGGTCTACATCCGTGGTGATACATTCTTAACCGATGCTCTGTCTAAGGGAGCGTTTCTGCAACAAGTCATTCTTGCTCGCCGATTGCTAGTCAACTGTTATTTATTTGTGATTAATTTCCCATTGCTGCTAAACGAAGGCGGTAATAGATAACAAACTGTATGTATTACAGATAACAACACGGATAAAGAAAAAAGTGCTACAGTAATTTTAAACATTGCTACAAGATTGTTGTAATTTCACGCTATTTCCAAAATATGCTATTCTGCCTCAAAGTACATCTTCTAGCAATGATCAAACGTCGGTAGAATAAATAGCTTCTCGCAGCGAGAACTTAAAATCCAACATAGAATAGAATAGAAAAACCCGACGGTGCAAGCTAAAAGCCAAGAAGCGCCCCCCCCCCCCCCCCCCCCCCTCCCCAACCACCAAAAACACAGACCAACCAGGGGCCAACCACCAAAAAAAGCCTAAGCATGGCATCCATGGCATCCATTTCGTGGCCCTCGAATCGAAGACAAACCATCGAATGACCGCATACATAAAACAGTCCGTCGTCTTTTACTGCAGTAAAAATTGTTTTCTTGTTCTCATAAATCGACGCTCAAATGTTGCAAGCATCGTACGCCGTGACACGAGAAACGGGGAGAAGATTTGCGTCTGCGTCGTTGCCATGGTTACTAATACGTATAGACAACTCGAAAGCCGCATTCTCCGGCCATGGCCAGTAAACTAACTGTAGAGAGCCCTGCTCCGGCAAAGGCGAGAAGCAACTATCAGATTTAATATTGATCAAGTAAAAGCTTGTGAGCGACAAAACTGTCGTTGCGTAAACTAGCCCTAAGGCCAATGTGTTAAACGCGATATTTGCTGCGAGCAGAGTGGTTGATAATGGGCCTATTCCCAGTCTTGCAGCTGGTCAGCATGCAGATACGAGCTGTGACCATGTTTTATTTACACCTCCAAACGCTCTTACAACTCTTGCTGATATCAGACCAAGTTGTGCAGTTGGCCCTGTAGGGTTCCCTGCTTACTTTTATAATATCATAAACCAAAACCGGTAAAAGTGGCCACCAAGTCCGCCCTTCAAAGGAGTGATAACAACACACCAAAACATTTGCCAAGTTAATCGCACCGCTTAATAGTTCGAATGTCAAATGAAAACTAGAACATTGCTATTTTCGGTAGGAATGTTCAAGTTTTAATTTAACGTCCAAAGTATTATTCGGTGCGAATAAGTTGGCGAATGTTTTGGTGTGCCGATATCACTCCTTTGAAGGGCGGAACCATTCGGAACTTGGCGGCTCCTTTTACCAGTTTTGGTTTTTGATATGATATCAGTCCTTTTTTTTTTAAATTGTATATAAACTCAACTCTACTACCGTGCAGATGTGTAATAAAGTGGCACGTCAACAAGAAATTGGTTTTCAACAATTTGCTACTATCTTTTGCTTATAGGCCAAACCACTCTCAACTTGGTGGTCTCTTCACCAGTTTTTGGCTTTGTTTATTTTGCTTTGTTTTCAGAGTTGATTTATTTCGAGAATGCAAAAGCGAGTGGTTGCGTAAACGTGCCCTTATGCACAAAACTCGTTTCGCATTATCGCAGCTAGAATCCAGTTGTGAGACACAGTGCATACGACTGCGTTACCATGGTTACAATCATGCTACCTGCACAGCGATCTCTGACATCGTTCGGGTTAATGCGTGCAGTCGTGTAATCGGCGACAATAAGATAAGGATGTCTATAGACGAAAGAACAAGTTTCCCATTCTTTTCTGAACCTTCGCTGCTACTCAATATTTCGGTAAGGGCGCGTTTACGCAACGACTCGCCTTTGCATTCTCGCAGCTGGAACTCAATCGCGATGGCAAAGGTGACATTGCCATGGTAACAACGCTAACTGGATTAGCTAAATCCGACATCGTTTGAGTAAAAACTTGCAGTGTTATAATCCGTGCCAATAATATAAAGAATTCCTCATGACAAAACAATTTTCCCAAACGCTTCTGAACTCACGTTATTTGCTGTTTTCGTTGCGAGGCGGCAGACATAAAACCGCTGCCATGTTGGAATTTTAGGTGATTTCTAGCTTCTAGCTGCGAGAATGCAAAACCGAGTGGTTGCATTGAGGGCCCCTAAGGGCTCGTTTATGCAATGAGACCTTCTCGCTCGCCTAAAGCTATTTGCTAGGCAACCGTTATTTATTTACGATTAATTTCCCGTTTATTTGGTGCTTCTTTTTTTATTTACATTGCTCGAAGATTCTACGGTCCTGCATCTAGGAGTTGAAAAAGGTGAAGAGGCACCTTTAAACGAAGAAATATGGACACGATGCTGTAAACTGCCAAGGGTGATAGCACAGTAGCAATAATAATGAAAAAAAAGTATCTCTGTTATCATGAGGGAAGGAACTGAACCCGGATCTTTAAATTTGGCCCACTATGCACCAAACCACTACGGGAACTCGTCTGTATTGTGCGCGCAGCGTATCTTGAGTCCTGCAGATATTTTATGAGCGGCTACATCTTCCTGGAGGAAGCGGCTTTAATCGAAGGCCGCCATTGTTTTTGTAACCATCTAGGATATCAACAGGGTGCTCTACTATCGAAAACATACAATCGATTATCTGTATTCGTTCTCGGGAGAACTCAAGATAGGCCGCGGACACTGTAGCTCAACTCCCGCACTCATGGCGACACGTGAGTTTTCTTTCGTCATAATTGCTGCTCATCACTTGTCACCCTTGGTAGTTCACGATGTTGGCTGTATTGTATGTCTTCGTTTGTATGTAACACTAGTTGTCTAATCTATTGTATAACCCCCACGCCCTGGATGAATTTTGGCTTGTATTTTAGATTTTAATTTCCCCCCTGGTCCTCCGAACCGACCCAGTCCCGCATCAATCGCCATTTTGGGATCTCTTTTAGGCCTTCTATTTAGAATATTTCCCCCTAACCTTCGTCCCAACTTTAACTCAACCCAGACTTAACCAATGCTTGCGTGAGCAGCATCCCGACCCATTTAGAGCTGACATTTTCCATTAATAACCATTTAGACTTAAATCCTGTACAACTGGCTTTTAGCCAAAACGAAACCGAGCCAGACGTTCCTTCTTCTTGCACCCATTTGTGACTCGAACCAGCAATTCAAGCGAGCTAATAAATCCACCTTATGAAACTGAAGCACTTTTTTGGTAACATTATTCCATCATAGGTTTATAGAGCAGTGCCGATAACGGCGTATTATTATATATAACTCTATGCTGGAACCAGCAGTTGGGTTAGCTACAAGGGGCACTGGAGGGGGGAAAAAAAGGCGTCTTACTGAAGCCAATGCTGTTAGAGCGGATTTCTTAGGCCTAAATCGCGCGATTTTTTCGATTTGTTGGCAGTAACTTGCTGACATTTTTAGCTAGTGGGATCTTTTTTTTTCTTCCGCGATTTACAACCTCGCAGCGTACGGGATTGGAGAAAACAACGTTTTTTTCTCTCTAGATGCTAGCCTCGTTGCCAATAGAGCAGCATCAAGTGACGTCATATTGGCTACAAGAGAGATACTTGCAAGGGGCACTAGATTGAAATGGTGGGTAAACCAACGAAACTTTTAGTCAAGCCAGTGCTTTGAGAGTGGATTTCGTAGGCTTAAAAAACCGTTGTTTTCTCCAATCCTTATGCTGCTTTGGTTGTAATTGGAAAATAAAGATTCCACTTGCTTAAAAATGTCAGCAACTGCCAACAAATCGACAAAAATCGCGCGTTTTAGGCCTAAGAAATCCACTGTTATAGCATTGGCTTCAGTAAGACGCTCTTCTTTTTCCCCACCAGTGCACCTTGCAGCTAACCCAGTAACTGGCTCCAGCGTAGAGTTATATACAATAATACTACGTCGTGTCACTGCCCTATATATAGAACAGTGACATGACAGTATTATTGTATATAACTGTATGGTGGAGCCAGTAACTGGGTTAGCTGCAAGGGGCACTGGAGGGCGAAAAGAAGGCCGTCTTACTGAAGAGTGGATTTCTTAGGCCTATAACGCGCGATTTTTGTTGATTTGTTGGCAGTTGCTGACATTTTTAAGCAAGTGGAATCTTTATTTTCCGATTACAACCTCGCAGCATAAGGGATTGGAGAAAACAACGGTTTTTTAAGCCTAAGAAATCCGCTCTCAAAGCACTGCCTTGACTAAAAGTGCCGTTGTTTAACCCTCCATTTCAATCTAGTGCCCCTTGCAGCTATCTCTCTTGTAGCCAATATGACGTCACTTGCCGCTGCTCTATACGGCGTTATTGCCGCTGCTGTGTAGAAGCTCCGAACAAGAACCCCATTCCCAGTTTAGCAACCAACATTCTAAAACTCTCGTTCCCTCTTTCGTCCCCGGCATAGGAAAACCTCGACCCCAACTTCCAGGGCGGGGGTCTATTCCGAGCTTTTTGCATATTGCTTTCCCACTGGCTCCTGACTTGGCTGCGTCCGCTGATGTCACAATACAGCTTAACAGCTTACGCACATGCGCACCAGTCAAACCGGAAATGCTCCAGTATGCGTGCCACCTGTGACGCCACGTAATGAGCTAGGAGTAACCAACCTTACTATACATACACTATCGTTCTATCAATCTTGCCAAGTTCCCAACAGTATACGGCAACCATCTTGGTCATAGGCACGCGGTATGTAATCACACCATATACCATACACTGGGTGATCAGTGACCCAGCTTGATAGCTAAAGTATTACTGAACGATATATTATGATACCCGGGTGATGTGATGGGGCCATTGATTGGACAAGAAATGGATGACCCTGCGAAATTTTATCAAGGTCATTAAACTGCTAACTTCTTAAATATGCATCACACACCATCAGTATAAATTAGGAATGTGTAGGGAACAAAGAGACATTACCAATGCCAAAAAACAGAACGAAATTCGGACCAGATTTCCAGGACCTATGACGTACGTAAAATGGTTACTTTCGACCCCTGAATGGCATTCCATTCAAACACTCCGTCGTGCAAGGAAGCATCGCCTACTTTCAGGGGTCGAAAGTAGCCATTTTACTTACGTCTTATAGTGTCTGCGGCCCATCTTGAGTTCGCCCCAGAATGAACACAAATAATCGATTGTACGTGTTTGGTCGCAGAGTGCCTTGTTGATATCCAAAGTAGTTACAAAAACAATGGCGGCCGTCGGTAAAAGCCGCCCCCTCCAGGAAGACGTAGCCGATCACAAAATAAGTACAAGACTCAAGATACGCCGCGCACACTATAGGTCCTCCAAATCTGGTCCGATTTTCGTTCTGTTTTTTGAATTGGTAATGTTTTTGTTCCCTACATATTCCTAATTTATACTCGTGGTGTGTGATGCATATTTAAGAAGTTATCAGTTGAATGATCTTGATAACATTTGGGAAGGTCATCCATTGCTTGTCCAATAAATGGCCCCAATTGGGTTCATCACATCACCCGAGTCTCATAACACAGCTATCACGTTACCTGATCACCCTATATAGTATATAGCATTGATATAGCACTGATATGTAATATGGCATGTGACGGCACGCATCTTCACAGATAGCTATGAAACTAAGGAAGTAATTACACGTTCACGATTTCAAGTACATATCTGCACCAAACTTGTAACGAAGTCCATTCATGTACGATCTACAAAACATGTTTTAAACTCTTTTTAAACATACCTAGAGAACGTTTATACCAGAAACACATATCCATGTAAAAGCGTTTTCCAAATAGAATAGGCTGAGAAGAAGCCTTAAAAAACATTAACGTTTGTATAGTGCAACAGTCGTGAAGTGTCTTTGGATAAAACACAAATAGCGTTCAGGTGGCAAAACTCTAAACGCATGCTTAAAACAGATTATAATAATGAAAAAATAAACTTACCACATACGAGCGTGCAGAAAGGTGTGGGTGGGATCCTGAATATCTTTAACAAGCTATATATATATTTCGCTTAGGAGCAGACTTAAATTGTGAGCAGACTTGAAGGAGGTATTTATTAGAGAGGATTAAACAAACGAAGCTTCAATAATCAGCAAGAGGGCGAGTGGGCTCATTCTTGCCACGGTAGCAAAGAAAAAGGGCGAGCGGCCGACAATGAGAACGGATATGCGCCCTAACAATTAGAAACAAACACTATTGCTTCAATAATGCTTACTATTACAGCCAAGTTGAATCAGCGGGAATCGGCTAGACCGGCGTTTGTTACGCCGGGGGACAACTTACTAGTAGCCTTTTTTTTACAACACATAGTAAACACGAACGTTTTCGTTATACACAATTTTTCGAAATATGAGCGCATAAAAAAAACACCAGTGTATTATTTTAAACACTTTCGTCTCAATTATTATACGTGTTTTAAGCATGTGTTTTGTACAGTGTGCAAATTGAACGCTAGTGGTGTGTTTTATTTTAACCGCATTTTACTCCCGCAACACTACATTGATCTTTCAAACGCTAATGTTTTTTTTTAAAGAATACTTTTCAGCCAGTGAGTGCTGTGTGTAAAACTCTTTGATGTGTTTTTAAGGTTAAAACGTTTAGCAACATTTTGCAGATCAGTCTAAAATGTGTTTACTTTAAAAAACACATAGTTTTATAATGAACATCGATCTTGTATTTGATAGTGTTCAAAAAGTGCTATTGTTGTTAAGTGTATTATTTTTGGTTTCAGGAGTCAAACACGCCTGCAAGCGGTCATAATATACAAGTGCTCTACAGTTGTTCGTTAAAGGGATATATGTATAATTTTAACTTACAAAATTCTGCGAGGACTTACCACTGTATTTCTCCCATTTTTTTGATTTTGCACCACGTTCAATAAATATTCGTGGCCATGGTTGGAAGCTCGTTGTCCAAGCGGCACGAACAAATTGCCGCTTAAACTTCTATTCAGTCCGTATTGTTCGTATCTGGAACGCGCTGAGGTGAGGGCCGAAACTGTAGAACAGCCAACAGTGCAAAGTTTTTGTAGAATGCTTAATATGGAGGACCTTCAGCCCTTCCTGAGACGACCGCTTATAGCGATTTCGTAGAAGCACGGTTGAGGAGCATTGTATTTGATTCCGTTTTAACATTTTGCAATACTAGGAAATTTTTCTTTTTTTTTCTTTTAAAACTACAAGGCGCCGTATTAGTGGCTCACCGCCCATCCGTTGTCCAACCGCCTAACGGTGGTAAAACTTAATTATATTATATACCCTACCGGGTTTTTGCCGATTGCTCCTTGAGGAGCCTCTAAATGGGTTCCTTAAGCGACCAATATAGTTTTTTTTTTTTTTACTTTTTCTTGAATGCTTTGTGTATTATTATTATTATTTTAATTTTTTATTATCTTTACTAAAATTGACAATTGGTTTTGGCCAAGCTTTATACTACGATACATTTATTTTATTATATTATATTATATTTTATCATTTTAAGAAACATCGACAATAGTACCTGGCTTTTCCCCTCACTTGTCCCTCACGTTTGGCGATGCCATCGGGGACCATTGTGTCCCTGGTAGGTCTAACCTTGGTGGTAAGGCATTCGTGACCCCAACCAAATACCGTCTACCCTTCCTATGCAGTCGAGCCATCATCTTCGTTTTAAACTTTCAAACTTTTGCGATTAAAAATTTTTAGTTTTAACATCGGATGGCAGTTAGTGACCACCAGGTCCTTGCCATTCCGGTTGCGTTTGCAACGAACCTACATTATTATTATTATTATTATCAAAAGCAAATTATGGACACACATAATTGTGTTTCCATAAGCGCCATTTAGTCTCGATCCTCCATATCAAGTACGGCCCCAAAGATCTATTTACTTACGATCAGTCTTTCCCTTGCTAAAAATCCGTTTTAAAATGTGGCGTCTAGGAGATTTTCTGTTTAATATTGTTAACTATATTTAAGAACGACCCGTTCCTATATGATCCTTTGCGCGCCTACAATGACCTTGAAGTTTTATCCGTGCGTGCGCAGTACTAACTTTAATCGTTTGCTAATAATTACTATGAGATCAAAATTTTATAAAACTAATGCAGTAAAAATTAAAGTTAATTATTCCAATAGATCGCCGAAGCAAAATTGGAAAACACTAATCAAGAAAATTATAAATTGTGATTTTAAAACAAGATAATCACTCCAGTTTGCGACGACACAATTAATGCGTTCGCGCTGGCTTGTCTATTAGGCGCAATGCCAACTGAGATAGTAGCTTCGTTTTTTGCTGCGGGGAACGAAGCTACTGTCTCAGTTGACCTTGACTATGGTAAATGCGCGGATGCGATCAGCGCGTAGCTGTTATAAGGCAGGCGGTATGTTGCTTTAAAGGGATCTTATATGTTTAATTTTGCCCCATCCCACGGGGAAAAAAACAATTTGCAACATTTTTACAGGTTTGACTGATGGTAACATAAACTCGTGACAGTGGTAGGACAAGCAGCTATTTTCAAAACAATCACACATCAATGAATTGCTCCCTCCCACCCCCCACCCCTCCAAAAAAAAGTGCTTCTGTAGCGCCAAACACACATTCACTTTTTATTTATTTATCGTTATAGTTTTTTTTTTTTTTTTTTTACAAAATCAACCAACCCGAGCAACAGATTACACAACTGGAAACTTGCAACTGTTGACTAATGACTGGAATGAATCTACACAAAAATAAAACATTCACTCAAAACACACACTTCAAAATACAAACCGGAAGTTCTGAAGCTTGGAAGGTCGGTTATGCCCTAATTTACTATAAATTTCTAATTCTGAAACAATTTTTAATTCTGAAATTGATCGGATGTTTCAGACATTCCCGTACTACTTTCGCGGTAAATCGGATTTAAGCCTGCAAACAAAACGAAGAATTGCGTTTGAAAGATTTTATTTTCTGGCCAACTTATTCTTAGCATTAATTCGCTCACTGTTATTAAGATTTCCAAGAACAAGAAGCTCAATTACGTTCTTGTCTCCTTCTTTGGTGATAACAGCACACTGGTGCATGGTGGTAAACCTTCGGTGATAAGCAGCCCTGGTGCATTATTATCAGAAAAACAAGGCCTGATTGGGTGAGGCAGGTAGACTGGCGCCATCTTGGTGATAATACCGCACTTACTCAATGGAGGTACGCAGTTAAGCAGATGCTCGCCTTGGATTGGCTCACCACTCTCATGTCGCTTAACCATTGGCTAAAACGAAATTACCATTTCCACACACAACACTACTTAAAATGTTTTCAAAATTTTCGTACTGTCAAAAGGAACACAAGAGATTGTTCAACAATTCTGGGTAGTCGTTAGTCACACGCGATTTCAACGAGAACTTTAACAGAGCTCGCTTGTTTTGAGGACAGGATCAGTGTCATTAACAAAATTAATGTTCGAGGTACACACCTATTGTAAAAACACACCACACGCAGACACACACAAAAAAAAAAACAACAGTGGCCAAACTCGCAAACACCTTTCGGTAGCTGGTTAGCAAACATTCCTAAATTTAAGAAGCGGCCATTTTTCTGCTCCGGTCTCCTGGTACGAACATCTGTTCTTTCTTCCGTTGAGCGATTTCATTCTGGGTCTGCTTGTGTTGCAGAATGTTCTCAGAAATGAACTGTTCCGTGTCTCGGTCGCTCATGTATTTGCCTCTCGATAAGAAGCAAGCCAGAATTCCAAAGATGGTGGAGATACCGCCGAACGCCATAAGACTCCCACCGATGAGCACGCCGAGATTCACCATGATGTATATTTGCTGAAAAACAACAAAATACAAACTGAGTAAATGACGAATTTCTTGATTTAAAGATAGTTTTGTTTATGATGTGTTTAACGTTAAAAAAAAAAGTAAGTGTCGGTGCCATTAAGTCACCTGGCAATCGTTTTAATTCTGCCAAGTGCTGTCACCTACTGAGGCTTCATCATGGATAAATGGGAGTGCCTTTGAAAATTGACCTTGTAGCTCAGGTTGCGAAGAAACATCCAGTTGCATGCACTAATCGTGTAGATTGTGCGAGATGTCGCGTCATAATCTCCTGATCTAGCTTAATTTTAGACGATTGCCTGTACATTTTATGGCATTCAAATTAAGCTTAAGGCACAACCGATCAAACCACACAACCGATCAAACCATGCTCGCCTAGCTTGGTTCCTGAGGATAACTGGATAACGGGGGGGGGGGGGGGGGCAGTGGGCTAGAACAGCAAACGAATTGACTATCGACCAATCTCAAACGAGATAAAAACAAAGTGGGGGGGGGGGGTCGTTGCATTTGCATAAAAACTTTCTTGTAGTTTATTACTGTCACATGAATGAGCCTACAGAGCAATAACATTTGCCGCCATATTGGCACCAGATTGGCACCAGTATGGGTTTTGGAGGTCATAACTACAAGGTGCACTACACAAAAACGGAAGGGAAAACAACGGAAGAGCCGGAATTTCTTAGGCTTAAAATAACGTTGTTTTCTCCAACAACAAATATCGCGAGTTTTAGGTCTAAGAAAACACTCTTCACAGCATCGGCTTCAGTATGACGCCCTTCTGTTTCTCTCTGCAGTGCCCCTTGCAGCTAACCCATTAAGGCTCCGGCATAGAGTTATATACAATAATACTACGTCGTGTCACTGCTCTATACGATGATGAATCGTTCTTATGACGATTTTGGGTTAAAAATGGTACGAATTCGTGACGTGTGGAAACAACACGAGTTACTTTTGCTTTATTCAACCGGATTAATTTTCGATGGCACCCCAGGTAACCACCAGAGATTCTCAATTGAGAACAGCTTGTACCCTAACTACTCTCCGACTAGAAGTTGGTGGCAAGGTGCACTCTTTTTTCTTGAAAGACTACTAGACTTAAAATGACCATATGAGGACAAACTACTTTGCTGACGCAAGCAGTTTAAATTTTTTAGTTTATCATTTGGAACAATGACTGTTGGATGAAAAGTTACCGAAAATAGTACAGAAGCCGAGTATGGGAGAGTTAATTGTTCGAAAACAAATTAATTTTGGTGAAAGCACTTGGCAGGAGTAGGTATATTATTTAAAGGATAGTGACCGAAAACTGAGGGCATTATAAAACAATGTCACAAGAAGCGTGCCAGAACCTGAGGGCATTGTTTTATAATGTCCCGAAGTTTTCGGTTATTATCCATTATAATGCCCATTCATCCTACAATAGAAAAACTGGCTTCTTTCGCTATTGTTGCTGATGGGGTTAATCGTCTAACAATACACAAACACGAGAGCCAATTCGAATGACACGTTTAACAAATGTTGCATAATGCTAACAAAAACAATGCAGAGTTAAGCCACCCTTCGTAGTCAACAATGGTTACACAACGCTTCAACGATGGTTGAACATTGCCCCCGTTTTGCGGGGATTATACGAAAAACGGGGGCAATATGTTCAACAATCGGTAAAGCACCGTTTAACCATTGTTACATGAGGTAAAACAATGCTTAAACAATGCTTTAACGATTGTTGAACATATTGCCCCCGTTTTGTGAGCATTATACGAACAACGGGAGCAATATGTTCAACAGTCGGTAAAGCATTGTTTAACCATTGATGTATCAGGTCACAATATTGCTCAAATGGGCATGCAGTATCCTGACCTATTATAACAATGGTTAGACAGTGCTTTACCGATTGTTGAACATATTGCTCCCGTTGTTCGTATAATTCCTGTAAAACGGGGGCAATATGTTCAACAATCGTTAAAGTATTGTTTAACCATTGTTGGCTACAAATGGTGGCATAACTCAACGTTGTTTTGTTGGCATTATGCCCCCGTTTGTTTAAAGTGTACATGATGCCAAGAATTTATAGGGTTGGGGTTGTAACTCTAAAAAGTCACTATTGAAACATGTTAGATTCGTCCCCATTAGTTCTGTGCGAGTTTTCAGAGGACGCCACGTGTTCCATCTGGTAATATTTGCTCATCTATTACCCCAAATCTAAGGTAAACAATAAATTACAACAAAGCTGGGCTAAATAATAATTAAATTCAAGCTAGTTTCGATTAGTTTAGTTTAATTTTAAGCTAAAAACTGAGTATAAGTTCCCACATAAAACACATGGCGCCCTCTATGAACTAAGACTGAACTACTATGAATAGATAAGATATACAGTATAGTGTCAGCGGCCTATCTTGAGTTCGCTGCAGAACGAACACAGATAATCGATTGTACGTTTTTGGTAGCAGAGTGCCTTGTTGTATCCAAGATGGTTACAAATACAATGGCGGCCATCGACTAAAGTCGCCCCCTCCAGGAGGACGTAGCCGCACATAAATTACTTGCAGGACTCAAGATACGCCGTGCACACAACAAGACATTTTAAGTATGGGTCTCAGTCACAAATTATCCTCTCAAAAATTTTGTTATTTCGTGTGATTGTGAAAATAAGCGTGATATAAGGTGATCTTTCCTCCCAAATCCTACAAATTCTTGATGATACGAATTGGCGGTCGTGTCTTTTCATTGACGAACTTCCCCTTCAGCAACAAGAGCGTCCGAACCGGTGCTCATGTTTTTCTGTTGTAGGGTAAATGAGCATTATGCTGGATAACAACCGAAAACCTCGCGACACTATAAAACAATGCCTGCGGGCACTGGCCCGACCTTGTGATATTGTTTTAAAATGGCCCTCGGTTTTCGGTCATTATCCTTTAAATGAAAGCTGAATTTTGCTTTAAAGATGTTGCCCGCATTAAATCCTTCCAATTCTCGAGACGAGTGACAGACGCGTTGGTAGGGGACACTAAATTAAAAAAATTAATTTTCTCTGACCTAATCTTAGCGCTTTTTGTGGTAGATATATTGGGATTTATTTCTAACACAAAAATCACGGCCACCAACACACATCCGGCCAGAAACTTCCTTTGCCTAGCTCTCGATCTTCAAATACACAAGTTTAGCCACGATAATGAAACTTTATTAACCCCATTTTATTTTCAAAATGTGTAATTTGTGTAAAGATGAAAAAAAAAACTAAACTACTTAGAGGACAACTTGTAAACAACTTTGCGTGCAACAAAAACAGGGTGCATCCGTTTTTTTTTTTTTGTGTATTGTGTTTGTGAAAATTACCTAGTAAACTAAAATCAGTCAACATTAACCTGCCAAATCAATAATGAAAATAGTTTAAAAACTCCTCCACAAGAAAATTGTCACACTCCACTAAACTCACCTTTCAGAGGAGTAGAAAACGTTCAAAATTTATGGAGCACTGTATGCTTTTGGGGGGGCCTGCGTTGCAAACGGGTATATTTTAATGGTGAAACAGTTGGGAGTTGTTGGGCAACGCGATTTTGTGTTGTCCGCGTTGCTTTGGTTTCGGTAAACGATCGATAGGTGCCCCATCTAGCGGTCGTGTCCCGTATTAACAAACAACTTGGCACAGCGTGACGTCGATTTGACAGAGGGAAAAATCGTTGTTATTTGTGTTTTTTTAGTGTTGTGCACAACGACGGCGCAGCAACAGGGTGCGGAACCGGGCGCGGAAAATCATGGTGAGTCGTCGTTGCGGTAGATTTTCTTTGACTGTTTTAATGTTTTTTGGTTTGTGTGTTTGTTTGTTTGTTTGTTTGTTTTCTGAATATGTTTACCGTAGATTTAATTATTTTGCACGCGGTTGTTTATTGTATTCGTTTCCTGAAGGTGTGCTTATCCAGTTTCCGTATTCGAATGGGGGCTGGTGCCAGAAACAAAAATTAAAAACACAAAACGAACTCGTTTCTTGTTTAAGGTAAGGTTAAACTGAACCGCAGTCAAAAACTGGAAGGGAACACAAGCAATTTTTTGTTGTAAGGTTTAGACACCACTGTTGCTATACTGTTTAATTACTT
>JAHWFP010011066.1:0-12820 GCA_023313725.1 Lithobius niger | reverse complement strand
GGGGCCCGTCCTTGCGAAGTATCCGACGTTTATCAATAATGGTCCATTCTCGCTCCAAAGTTGATCACATACTTCTCAGGTTGAGCCAAATCTATCTACTATATATATATATTTCGCTTAGGAGCAGACTTAATGAAGGATTATTAGGGGGTCAAGATTAAACAAACGAAGCTTTAACAATCAGCAAGAGGGCGAGCGGGTTCATTCTTGCCACGGTAGCAACGAAAAAGGGCGAGCGGCAGACAATGAGAACGGATGTGCGCTCTAACAATTAGAAACAAACACACTATTGCTCCAATAATGCTGACTATTAGAGCCGAGTTGAATCAGCGGGAATCACCTAGACAGGCGTATGTTACGCCGGGGAACAACTAGTTATTTTAACTTATCATCTGGAAATTGCTGGAATTTTGTCCTGCTACAAATTTTTCGTCAACCGCGTTCTGCATATGATAATTGGCTACTTTACGGCTAATGAACCAAAAACTAAACATAAATTGATCCAAGGGTAAAAATCATTAATGCATTAGAGAAAAACACAACAGAAGGGGAAAAAAATAACTCGAAAACAGTTTACGAAACTACTTTCGTGCTGTACAGGGAAAATGCATGCTGGGTCGACATCTTACCTATTTTAAGCCTATGCGGGACCCTTGAGGTAGTTGTGGCTATTAATACCTTAGTTAATGCGTTGCCTTCGAAGCAACACGTAGGAAAAGCGTCAACAGAGGTATTAGCGCCGCAGCTACCGCCAAGGCCCCGTGTAGGCTTGGAACAGATGAGCTTGGGGTAACTGGCCCAATCCAAAGACTCTAGCTCATAAAGACATGTAATTTTATTAGTTTTTATTGTTGCTTAGTTGACATTCTGATTTTGTTCAGTAAGGCCTTTCAGGGAGAGAAATGGTGGCCCCCGGGACAAAATTTTCGGCCAGAGATCCTCTTCATCCTCTTTTCGCTCCATTTCTGGGTACGGGGACGGTACGGGGCCCATACTTCTAGGGAATACGTACCGAGACCCGGAACAAAATGGGCCCCGGGGGGGCCCCCCCGGGCCCCCGTCGACGGACCTGATACCTTTAATCGTTTTGGACAAAATGGAGTAAAAGGGTACACCTTTTTTCGTCTTTGGATGATCCATTTTCTAAAAATGATCTGCCTCTGGCAGGGTAAGGGTTACCCCCTCCCCAACCTCCGTTTAAAGATGGGATGGACCAAAAATTTGACCCATCACCCACGGACCTACTTCATTCTATTCCGTACCCACCAAGTGACCCATGACCCACTAACACAGTTTGACCCATTCAGACATTCCGAAATAATCTCACCCACTGACGCTGCACTTCTTGCACGAGTTGTGAGATTCTAGGCCTGTTTTACTAATCTTCCAGCATTAAACTTGTGAACCATCATCTTTATTTAATCTTTCTTTTGTGTTGCTTGCCAGCCGATTCGTTTGCACGTGTGGTTCGCGTGCACGTTTACGTGTGGCAAGCAAATATTTGTTGCACAAGACGACTGCAGAATGTCGCCAAGCTCGTGGCCTACGAACGACCGTTTAAATGCTTCGACACGTGACTTTGTCCTAAATATCGGTTTTTGAATGAACGCTTAATCATTGTAACGATTTGATTTTGATTGGTTTAATCTCAACGACGGTTTTCTGGCGAGATTTCGTTTAACCAATCACCGAGCTTGAAGATACACTGGAAAACCTACCGTTTTGTGTATGATAAAGGTTTTTTTGAGCTGGAATCCGTAGGGTAATGACACAGTCTCGTAACTATAGTTAAGTGTGGTGTGTTGTTTGGATCGCATGTACTTACTAGTAAGTCGGCATCGTTGTAACGTTAAATTGTTTATCGTTACATCTTGGCGGTATCCACTGAGAAGCGGTAATGTTTACGAATATTGTTGCGAACTGTGAATTGTTATGAACTAGGGTCTTGCTCTGAAATAAACAACAACAAATCAGCAAATGCTTCTATATCATACGCGACGATAGCTGCGTGTATATATTATCATATCAAAAACCAAAACTGGTAAAAGGGGCCACCAAGTTCCGAATGGTTTGCCCCTTCAAAGGAGTGATATCAACACACACTAAAACATTCGCCAACTTAATCGCACCGGTTAATAGTTCGAAGGTTAAATGAAAACTAGAACATTGCTACTTTTGGTAGCAATGTTCAAGTTTTCATTTAACGTCCAAAGTATTATTCGGTGCTATTAAGTTGGCGAATGTTTTGGTGTGTTGATATCACTCCTTTGAAGGGGCTAACCATTCGGAACTTGACGGCCCCTTTTACCAGTTTTGGTTTTTGATATGATATCAGTCCTGTTTTTAAAATTGTATATTAGACTCAACTCCACTACCGTGCAGATGTGTAATAAAATGGCACGTCAACAAGAAATTGGTTTTCCACAATTTGATACTAAATTTTGCCTATAGGCCGAACCATTCTCAACTTGGTCACCTCTTTATAGGTTTTTGGTTTGGTTTTAATTTTGTTGTAATTTGTTTTATTTCGTGTTTTATTACTTGGTGGCCTCTTCACCAGTTTTTTGGCTTTGTTTATTTTGCTTTGTTCTTAGAGTTGGATTATTTTTTGTGAATTGGACGTGAATACAATTTCTTTGGCAACGCTGTTTAGATTTATCGTGCTACACTAGTGTGTGTCTAGGCACGCACGTCAGTATACACGTTGTCATTGTCCGAACTTTGGCTGTCCAATGAGAGACATTGCCGACAATACTAATAATGGTTATAACAATATTTTCGTACTTAGGCGTCATCCCACGCCATCCCCGTTACACCCCTAGGCTCCAAACCATAAAAGGTACGCAGTTCGTATCGAACTGCAGCCATTCATCCAATTTCATAGCTGGAAGCCTTCCCGTTAACTCGGTATCGATGAATAATCACCCTATGGAAAAGATGAGCGGACTAGACTTCACACAAAAAAAACCACAAAAGAAGTGATATCTGAAACAAAACCCACAAGGGTGAAAAAAAAACCCAAGTTTCAGCCAACAAAAGTGGTGATATCAGAACAAACATGGCTGCCACCAAGTTGCTGCATTATTTGCCAAGCTAAGCCCACCGACTATTATTTCACAGATTTTTTATTCAACCTTTGATCTAATAGTCAGTGGGATTAGCTTGGCAACTCAGGTGGTTTTGTTATGATTTCAGTACTTTGATTGGCTGAAACTTGGCGGGTGTTTTCCACCCTTGTGGGGGTTGTTTCAGATATCATAATCCTAAAACAACTACGTTATGTGACAAAACTCACAGCACGTAAGTTGCACAGACAGCCAAGAAAAAAGTTTTACGGATTTAAAGAAATTCCACACTTCACAAGCTCAAATCACAACAAGCCCTTAACGAACTCAAATTTTCGGACAAATGTTTGCAGTAGTTCGTCTTGCTATGGAACAGGAATTCAAAGCGTAGCAACACGAATGCCATTGTCAATCTGTATCAATTAGTACCTAAATATTTGTGTTGGGCAGAGCAATCCCGTTGTAACTATTGTATTTTGAAGTATATCTTCCTAGAATAAAAATATTTCCTTTTAAATTCAGTCCCTGCGTTACTGGCGACTTTACGTCGTCTTTGTAGCCTACGCATGTAGTTAAAGGGACATCCGGCCTGCCTTATAACAGTTCGCGCTGGTCGCCTTCCGCGCATACACTATACGAACACCAAAGGTCATCTGAGATAGTAGCTGCGTTGAAGAACGTAGCTACTGTCTCATTTCGCATTGTGCCTAATAGACGAACTACCATGAACGCATTAATCGTGTCGTGACAAACCGGAACAATTCTCGTATTTAACATCACAATTTATAATTTTCTAGGCTAGTGTCTAATAATTTTGCTTCGGCGATCTATTGGAATAATTAATTTTAATTTTTACCATATTACTCTTTTAGATTTTTGATCTCACGGTAATTGTTAGCAAATTAGTACATGCACACACAGAGATGAACGTCATGGTTATTGTAAGTGCGCAATGCATCATATAGTTACGGGTCGTTCGTAAATAAAGTCCCATTAAATTCAACAGAAATATCTCCTAGACGCCACATTTAAAAAAGGATTTTTAGCAAGGGAAAGACCAACGGTAAGGAAATAAACCTTTGGGGCCGTACTTGATGTGGAGGATCGAGAAAAATGGCGCTGGGAGGTATATCCCTTTAATTAAATTTATCATGTTATTAAGTCTGTATTGCATTGTACGTTGGTTAATTTCACAAATGCGTTGGTTACGGGCTTGTCGTGATTTGAGCCTATGAAATTCTGCGTACTTCTTTCATATTTGTGTTCCTTATACGCTGTGAGTTTTGTCACTAAGTTTTAAATCCATAAATCTTAATCCACAACGCCACAACACAGCTGTTTTGAGATTATAAATTGTTTTTTTCAGTATTTTTCTGTGGTATCTGACTAATTATTTTGAAATACTTATTTTCCAATTTTGGCTGTCTTGATATCACTCCTTTATACAGCTAAAACTTGATGGGTCCCTTTATCCGTACCCTTTTATATTATATGGGTCCTTTCGGTGGTTTAAAGAAGACTTCTTTTGGGTTGACCAGGTTTTTCACTATTTGGTTTTTTTTTTTCAACATTGTTTATTGTTTGGTTTCATATTTGATTTGTTTATTTTAAAATACTTATTTTCATTTCTTGCCTGTCTGATATCACTATACTTTATATTAGTGGTTTAAAGAAGCCTCCTTTTAAGAATGTGGTGAAGAAAACAAAACAATGAAGCGAGTCACCTAAACTGAACAAACACATAAAAGAAGCTACTATCGTAGTTTTCGTGACAGGTAGACGTAATTCTAATGCTCCTTTTTTTCACAAACAAAATTGGGCGGAGGACTGACATACACATGATAAACCAGACCGTACCGATGACAATAAAACAGAACCAAAAAAAAAAAAACGCCAATAAATTAACTGAACAAAGAAGGCTTCGCTGTTTAGCGTAAACAAAACATTAGAGCTCGTTTCCCCATGGAACTCACTACTGTGAAAGCACCAGAATAAAAACAGATTAGAGATCAGTCTAAGAAAACGAACTGTAATTTGAACTCCAATTCAAGGGGGGAAAAACAAAGCAATCCCCAAATTACTAAAACGCCTGTATGATACACATATTAAACAGTCACACACAAACACACACGCACACCTACGGACATGGTCTAGGTCGAACACAAATTGCCTTCACTCGCTGTTATTACCAGGGAATAAAAACAAGCCTGGTTTCCTGGAATTGAGAGTTCAAATTACAGTTCGTTTCCTTTGAGTGATCCCAAATCTGTATTTAATTCGTGTGCTCTCACAGCTGTGAGTTCCATGGGGATATGAGCTCTAATGCAGAACCATAAACGGGAAAGCCATTTTCAGTTCAGTTATTTATTTGCGATCGTTTGTTCTATGGTTCTGCCTTTAAATCGATTCAACACCCAAGAGAAGTTCTTTCCTTTCTTCAGAGACATGGCCCTGACAGCATTTTGGGGCAGTTAGGTTGCATTTACGTAACAACTCGCCTTTGCATTCTTGCAGCTACAATTTAATCGCGATAGCAAATGTGTCGTTACCGTGGTAACAACGCCGCCATGATTAGCTAAATCCGACATCGTTTGAGCAAATACTTGCAGTCTTATTATCCATGACAATAAGGTAATGAATACCTCCTGACGAAATAATTTTTCCAGTCGCTTCTAAACTCACATTATTGACTGTTTTCGTTGCATGCCGGCAGAGGTAAAACCGCCGCCAAGTTGGATCCGATGATTTCTAGCTTTTAGCTGCGAGAATGCACAGGCGTCCTTAAATACGCCCTTAGGCGGTGCTGCCTTCCGCTTCCGGCGCAGGCTTCGGGTCTAACTAGCAAGTCCTATAAATTGTTTGCACCGGTTAGCCAGTTTGGGTTCACGCTCCCTAAAAACAAACAACAACAACAGAAACCCTTACACCATGACAGTGGTAGTTGCGGATCCAGTCTAAAAGTTTGTAATAGCTATTTATTTTTGCAATCATCGTGATCAATCGATTCTCGCTCATTTGAATCGATTCAATTGAGAAATCAACTTCAGTTAATGCAAGTTTCCCTTTCTGTGTTTGGCAGTATATCAAACACCACGCTAGTGGTCCGTTTGCCTAGTTCACATGGTCAGACATCAGTTAGCGAGTCATTATTCAATTCCGTCGTCGTTACATTAGCAGCCATCTCATAGTCGTGGGGCAGATAACCCAGTTAGAGTTCGTGTTCCCTAAAAAAAAAAAAAACAACTGGCTGTAGTAATTTATCTGAAAGCCATCGAGTCACGGTTTTCGCGAATTTGTCTATGGTGAGGGTCAAAAATATGCGGCCAATCAGCCTAGCATTTGGTAAAATAGGGGTCATTGCGCCGTAACGGCATTAGCTGATTCGCAACAAAATGTGTTACCTGCGTCTAGGTGAAAAAAGAGTGTAAGGATCGCCGATTTTCTTTTTTTAATACAATGGAAGTAAAACTGGTAAAACATTTTATGTGACAGATGTGGCTGAAATTTGTCATTCAGTTCTCATTTGATTGGGAATCGTACCTTTTTATGGTTTCACAACTGGAGAGGAGCTAACAGTAAATATTACAGCAAATAGCAAATAATGCTATTTCTATGAACGTTAATGGGAGCACGCTTACTATGATCTAAAAATTCGTTCTCCGTTGTAAGTCACATAGTTAAACAATACAAAGGGAAAGTTACTTCCTGTGTAGGCAAAGCGGTGAATCACGGCAAGGATGCTATCCCCCTGCACTACAGCTACAGATAGCACTGCTTCTTTCTCTTTTTTTTTATCATACACATGATTGAAGTCCTCTCTCCAGCAAAACTAAAACTGTTAATTTCTCCGTTTCTATTCAATATATTTAGACCAAACTTGGCCAGATAGTAGATAGCAACTTTTCCTAACTTTACACCAACTTTTATGCAATTCCGTGCAAGACTAAAAGTAGGGAGCCACACGGAAATTTGAAAACTGTTCACTTGTTGTTGTTGTTGTTCTTCTTCTTCTTGTGTGACACGGTTTCAGAAAAAAACTACTGCACCTATCTAAAATCTAAAACATGATCTGAGCCAGAAATTTCCCTGGGCTTCAACCTTACAGGGACCACTTTTTCGATTGGTCCATCCATTCCGGAGTTACGGGACCCTAAACGTTCATTTTGATTGTTTTACATTGTTTTAACCATTGTATTTAGGGAAAAATGCCACTCAGCAAACTCTAGATTCATTCTTCGTGCACGTGTTATGTCTTTGCTAAAAAGTTGATTGTTGAACGGTAAAATGAAAGAATTGATTCGTGGCAGCAGATGGTGTGGCGCGTGAAGCGGTTGTAGGAGAATGTCCTATTGTGATTCCGGTACTGTCGCCCCAAATGCGTCGGACTGCTGTACGGCGGTGGGTGCTCTCACAGTGGCAGAGAGACTGGGACGGGGCTACGGTCGCCAGAGGGTACCATGGGTTTCACCCGATCTGTGCGGCGAAGTCCTGCATTGACAAGTTGAGTTTCCAGGATGCAAAAATTGTTTCCAGGTTGAGGGTTGGGCATATCGCATCTCTTTCGATATGGGTGGGTAAGCACGACAAACTGCTCTTTCTGCCGAACGGAGGAAACTCCGGAGCATGTGCTTTTGGTTTGCCAGAAGTATGCACAGGCCCGTCGGCATTTAGCGGTGTGGATCAGGAATTTGGGGGCAATTCAGAAGCTGCTGTCGCATACAGAGGGCAAAAACCCAGTGGTAAAGTTGCGCGCAGTTGCTGCGTTCTGTCGAGAGGCAGGCCTTGATATTTAGTGGTTTCCTGTCCCCCTCCTGGGCCCTCCAGCAAGGCAAGGCGGAGCATGGCATTGAGCGAGGAGAAGAGCAAGAGGTTGTGATCAGGGGCTAGTGTAAGTCATGGTGTGAGGTAGTATGCAGGACCTGCTTCAAGGAATGGTGCTGTAGGATGTGGTACAAGAAACAGTGTATGGAGTGGAGCAGGGAAGGAGACAAGTGCGGTGGCGGTAAAATGGAGTGCGATAGATGGTGAGTTGGGAAGAAAGTGCGACGGGAGGTGTGCAGTGAGCTGCAGTGAACAGTGGTGAGCTGTGGTGATAGGAGGAGTTTGTAAAAGTGTTTAGGATACGTGTATGTATCATGAGAGATAGGGCGTATGGCTACGGGCCACGGCTCTGA
Source organism: Lithobius niger (assembly GCA_023313725.1). NCBI lineage: Eukaryota > Metazoa > Arthropoda > Chilopoda > Lithobiomorpha > Lithobiidae > Lithobius > Lithobius niger. The sequence continues at coordinate 4,581 of JAHWFP010011066.1, read as the reverse complement.
TTAAATTATCGTGAAAGAATGAATGAAATGGCGGAGGACGTTGATGCCCTGCTTCGGGAGGTAATCCACAAGAAGATAATCACTAGTGGAGAATTTAATACTGGGTTGGTTTCTACGGAAACTCTTTGTGGCGGTGATGACAGTGGCGCATAAACGTGGCTTAGCTGAAGAAAGTGTACGTAAATATGGTGTGAGTGATGTAGCGGCAATGATGAACAGCCAAGATGGATGCAGAGGCAGAGAAGCGCAGCGCCATAGAGGTGTGCGTGACCAGTCAAGTAAGGATGCAGAGAAAGATGCGGTTATTCAGTCAGTGCACAAACTATTTAGCATTTAGCACGTATTTATTCTGAAATTTAGGCTCTATTTTCATTTTCCCTAAGATTTCCAGGATCTCCAGGATTTGTATGAACCCTATAAGATGGGTTCTTACTACTTTAATTGTGATATGCCACTGTCTTACTAGCTCCTACAGGTGAGTTTTTTTTCCCTTGTGCCGAGACTAAATGCCAAGAAACATACTCCTCCACATAACCAGCAACTGTTTCCATACTATCATATCTGGCTTGTCTTGCAAGCAGTATTTAAGGGCATTAGGGCAGTTGCTTGTAAACTATACTAATAAAAACAGCTAAATAACCTTGTCTGCATGACCCGAAGTTTTGGCCAGGTCTAATCCTTGGCTGCGCTGGGCGTGAAGCCTAAAAGCGTATTTACTATACAAATTATCCTTAAGCAGTCGTGCCCACAGGGGGGGGGGGACCCGATGGGCACCTCTCCTTTCCCATTTTATGGAGGAAATACTCCCCCCCCCCCCCACAAAAAATAAGGCCGGCCGTCCTATTGTTTTTATTACTATTTTTTTGGGGGGGGGGGGTGAGGGGGGTTGGGGAACGAAGAAAAAAAGATTTCATGACTGGTTGGCCTACTATAGGCTGAGTGAAGGAAGTTCCCCCAGCCAACACACCAGCCAGTCGTATAAACGAGAAAGTTGGTATTATCAATACCATCATCACAAAATGAACGAAACCAGAAGATCGTCTGCAGCAAGGCAACAATGCTAAAAAAATGCTAAAATAAAGTTTAACGATTAAAATTAAGTTCCGACATGGCGCACTAGAAATATATAATTGCTTGCTGGTCAACAGTGTATCATGTCACGTATTCATATTTTTATACTCGTGCAATTTTTTTAATCCCTCCCCCCGTTCCAAATTTTAAAAGAAGGTATATTTTATACCATGATTAGTTGGTGCCCAAATAATCATGGTATGAAATATACAACTTTTTCTAAAGCTGAAGATGGGGGGGGGGGGGGGAAGGAAAACCGGTAAAAAAATATGGGGGGGAACCCCTCATCGTCTTTTGGGGGGGGGGAGAGGATGGGCACCCCTGTCCTTAAATTTAGACAGTGCTGGAAGGTAGAATAAAGAAGCGCCGGTATGGTAAAATCTGAAGATTTTTTACTTTATATTGAATTTGATATTTTATAAAATACAAATAAGAATAAACATAATTTCATACTACATGAAATATTAATAGGAGTTTTTATTGCCCTGCCATTTACTGAATCACTTGTGGTATTTATCTTCGTTTTCTGAAGCAACAGGAATAAAGCTTGTGGCACACTGCTCCGTTAAGACGACTATGAGTGCCCTAGGGCCACCGTACTTAGCGACGGAAGCAATGTGTGCTAGGCCATCCGTTACAGTCAGTCGCTAACTACGATGGCCCTGGAGGGTCTCTTCGTCGTCGGAACGGAACGGAGCAGTGTGCCACAAGCTTTAGACTACCGAAGAATCGTACGGAAATATACGAAGCGAAACTGTGCGATTTTTTTCCCCCTGGATTCACTTTAGCAAAACTGCCGTACGGCTATACAAGAATGGAGCTGACGTAACGTACAATGCTGTAAGGAACGTGGCCTAATTACACCCATTATGTAATTAGCGTGTTCGTCGTTTGAGGGTCAGAACGGTGCTAATTTGTTGGCTGTGATCGAATGCCAAAGTGTGTACAATTGCTTATACCACGGCTATGACGTCACGCTAACTCAACGCCACGTTAAATTTCCCTAGGTTAAGTAATAGATATCCGTGAATCATAGGCGATTTAACGGCTATAATTGCTCGCGAGCAAGAAACGGCTAATCAAATATCGAGTGGGTGGAGGGAAACACGAGCGCGCGTAGTTTTTCCCTTCAGCCCCGATATTATTGGACTAGCCGTTTCGAGTTCAAGAGCAATTATAGCCGTTAAATCGCCTATGATTCACGGATATGTATTTTAATGCTAAGGTGTGACGTCAATGCGTGATCTTATCGTCTTATTCGAGTTTTTTTAAAGACTTGTTTGTAAATTGTATTTGTGAATCATAATGAATTTAAGAATATTTTACATGCGACTTATGTAAATTCCGGGTTGGAAACGGGGTTGGACGCTTCCTGTGTATGAAGGCCGACCGAAGGGGAGTGACGCTGCGTAATACCGATGTTTGTGTTTAAGGTAAAACTGTATTTTTTCTACTTTAATAGTTTAAATCAGATGAGGTTTAAAATGCGCTATTTGCATGAGTCTCGTAGGTTTTTAGGTGTATTTCAAAGTGTTAATAGCCTATTTTTTGTACCGTTGGAACGAAAGGTTGCTGGGTTGGGCCATTCCTCCGTGGGTGGGGGCCTGGCATAGTACGCGAGTTTGTTTTTTTTTTTCGTGTTAGGCTAGAAAGAAAAATGCCGCATGGTTGTAAATGTGCCTGTTTATGCTGGTTGCAATGAGTTGTGCTGGTTGAATTTGTGTTGTGTACGGTAATTTTGCAAAGTCGCATGGTGGAGCAGCGGATATGCAGACCCCCGTAAAAAGTTTTGGATTATCAAAAAAGTGTGGGTTATCAAAATTAACCCACTGTGACGTGTGTGGGTTTTCACATTAACCGTATATAACGACTACACTTTTAGCATGGGGATGTGATAGCGCGACGTCACCACCGAGCATTAAATCCCGTTAACCAATACCGGAAGTGTGCGTCATCGCAAAAAGTGTGGGTTATCAAGTTACCCCACACTTTTGCCAATAACCCACACTTTTGACACTTCCGGATCACGCGACCGGGAACGCCCACACCAACAACCAAATACAGCGTGTAAAAAAAACGTAACACGATAAAAACGTATAAAACGAAAGGAATGAAATCCTCCTTGCAAACTCTCACATGTCTGGCCCATAGCTAAGCTTATTCACTCAGCGTTAACTCCCCCACCCCATCCCTCCACAAACTAAAATGGAATGACCTTCATTCATACCAATACGCTATTACCGTATTTTTCAAACAATTCTCAAACTACAAACGCACAAAATGAATTACATACCTTTCCAGACTGTCCCAGCAATGTCACGTTATCCCTGTTGTGTCACACATCGAATTATTCACTCCAAACACGATAAAGACTTCGATAAACACGAGTGAACTTCCAGCGTAAACCCAACAAAAACCTACGCTTTCGTTTGAGCGAAAGAACCCGTCCGTCTATCACACACTTCCCCCCCTCCACAAACTAAAATGGTATGACCTTCAATCGTATCGAGATACTGATTGATCAGTTTTCTTGAAGCAATTTTCACAAAACACAAACACAAACACATTTTAATTAAGTACGTGTTACCTGGACGTCCCAACCGTGATATAAATCAGTTATAGGTTATAACCGATTGGTTATCGATTTTTAACCCACGGCTGCGATGATCTGGCCGGCGAGAAATGCACGTAAAATATACAACTTTAATTCGGAAATCCGAACGCGCGCCGTACGGCGCTGCTGGATATGCTAACAAAGCTTCATTGTAGTTAAAAATTTCCCGCCACCGGTTGTTGTTGTCAAAACAAGGAGGCCGACAACGGCCGCTTGTAAATAAACCGTCTGAAAACAAGTCGCGCTGGCCCTCCAGAATCTGCTAAAGAGGGCTGGCCGCGTCCGGCAGCGGCCAGCCCCCAGCCCGAGACGAATTATTCCGTGTGAAATCACTCTTACGTTACTTGAAGGCTTGAAATTGGCAGCAACGAGGTCTACAATCTTACAATGCTCCATAATAACGTTGACTTTACAACATAGCCGTGGGACAATCAGCGACGTCACCTTGTGCCCCTGCAGTAGCGTGAGGGCACAGACATCCGAGAGGGCAGGGCAACTTTCAGTAAAAGGGCACGCTGAGGCTTTATTTTTCTGGGGGCTTTTTTCGGCTTGTCACTCAGTTTTTTACCATTTTTTGGTCCCTAAATCTTGGGCTTCCTGGCTTTCTGTTTGCCCTTTTTAGGGCTCTAGGCCTTTTCTCCTCGCTGACACCAGCATTTTTCAGGGCAGAAAAGCAAAATAGGGCCATGTTTTTTCTTCAAAAAGGACAAAAAAAGGGCATTTTCTCCAAAAAGGGCAGGGGCAATCCCCCCTGTGCACACCATTAAGCCTCTGTCTCTATGAACTGAAGCAAGTGAGTAAATAAACAAGGACTGTTACAGCAGCTCGTGCGGAATCGGTCGGGTAATGTAACTTGAAGATAATTCAATAAACAAGAATAAGGTAAAAAAAAAAAA
>JAHWFP010011065.1:0-16691 GCA_023313725.1 Lithobius niger | reverse complement strand
GGGTCAATTAAATTTGCAGAAGCATAGCACCTCATGGAGGGTACATCCCATTTCTAATGTGAATTCCGATGGGGACGGTTTGATCTTGTGGGAGTACCACTTTGAAACATAACTGTATGACAGGTCTACTATTATAGTTCAGCTGCGGTTGTTTATTATTTAGAGGGCTCTTTTGCGAAATCCCCGTTGCCTAACCAAATCACTGTTTCTATTTGAAATTGTTTTTGAACTTAATTCAAGTTCCCGTGTACGAATTTTAATGTAAAAATTCAAAGTATGCTTTTTAAACTAAAAACTAAGTGGCTTGTATATAATGACTTAAATGTAAAGTGTTATCTTTATGATGTTCGTTTAAAATAAAAACCAGGAGTTTTAAATGCCAAACAAAGTTATTAATTTGACGATTGCTAGAAGTTAAGATTTAGGATAATTCTCCCAAAATTTAGCTTAGCTAGCTTTTTCCCACCTTGGTGGCAGCGATACCTGCTTTTTAGCATTAGTTAGGCCCAAGATTAGTACCTCAATGCTCCATTCCCTACACCGGGACTGTAGCAGTTGTGCTGTTTGAAACAAAAAGTAATAAAAGTCATCTCCGTATGATAAGAAGTTAGACCCAGTTTCACCAGGCGTCGGCGATGCTACAAGCACCTACTCCGTCGTAGCATCCACCCGTTACAACAAGGACGTCACAAAATCTCACACAGTAACTAGAGTTCTACCACTGAAGGTCTAGGCTTCATTAGTTAAGTTCCCATCTACAAACAATTTAACTTAACACTTTGGTTAACATTAAATTTGGGAGAAAGTAGGTTTTTAGGAAGGGACCTGACCCTTAAATTATGACCAAATGTTAGTTCAAAAATGCCGATGGCCTAAGTTAATCATAATGTGCTTCAACGTAAGTCAATTTAACTTAAATAAAACATTTAGAGTGGGGGTCCTACATTTTTCCTTTCAAAGTTAAACTAGTTTAAGTTTCAAACTAACCTGTGCCCGGCGTGGCAACATTGGTGGTGATATCCCAATCTCCTGACTGGCGTAGTGACGTTGGCTGAAGTCAGTTGAGCTAGCTTACCGAACTGCTGGCTGCAGGAGTATTTAAAGCCTACGAAACGGCGGACCGGACCAAGAGCTTTGCGACTGTTAGGCCAAAATGTCTGTCTAACCTCTTGGAGGACTATTTGTATTTATTGGTGAGCTAGGACCCATCAAGTGCAGCAGGCACAATAACGCGCATGGTGTGGATCTCAAGGGATGGAAGAGATTGATTGGCTGGAAGAGCTGAAGCCTGGTTGGCTCAAAAGTGAAGGAATGTGGCCAAAAGAAGAGGAGCAGTCAGCAATCTCCAGCATGCTGAAGTTCGTTGTATAGAATCAGTAGGCCTAGCGGTTTTTAAAGTTTTAAAATTAAACTGACGGTTGAAGATTGAATATTGACATGATTAATAGTAGGATGGTTTCGAAGTAAAGCCTTAAGTTGTCACTGCCAGGATCATTTCGTGGATGTATTAGACAACTTGGACAAGTTTCATAAAACAAAACAGCAATGTTATGCATCGCTACAGTGAGGGGGGGGGGAGACATACCAGGTAGCGTTTTCTAAGTGAACTGCAAATCATAAAAGGGTTAAATAATTAGCTAAGTGATATTATAAAACATTTATTTAAGGGGCGAGCATGAAAAAGAAGCCTTTTTCTTGGTAGTTAGAACCTTTTCTTTCACGCAGCTAAAACATCGGCCGTATGCCTCAACAACATAAAATAAAATTATCATATAGAGCAAGTTGGAAGGCGAAAATGTACATGTATATTAAACTCAAGCATAGCAAATTGGATGCTTGGTTTGTTCCCCCCAAACACACTAACCTCTTGCTTTATGCCGAAAAAGTTTCAAATAAAATACGCAGCCGACATAAATACATGAAAGTTCCAAAATGGTGACATGAGCGTTGCGTGCAGTTGCGGCGGTTTTTGAGACGTTTTTCGAATTGCTGTAGAAAATTAATGAAAATGAATTTTAATATTCTGCTTGCGCAGGATTGTAGCTAGAGTTCAGACTTCAGGGCTATTAAGGCGAAGAAACAGAAGTTGATTATGTCCATTTTCAGTGGAGTTATGCTGGTTTGAAGTGGAGTACTTTTGTAGACAGGCCTGCACTGTTGAGTGCTGGAGAAAATAAAGGATAGAGGCCCCGAATGTTTGCTGGGTAGCCTAACCAATCGTATTTTGGGCTAGGTGCATTTACAAAATGCTAAGGTATTCAGGATTGCTCAAAATAAAAACCGTTTCAAAATTGGACTGTACCGTTCAAAGGTGCTGCATTCTAGTGGCTTAATTGCATACATTTTTAATTAACTATCACAAAATATTAAATACATCATCATTTAAAAATTTGTTTAAAGAATACAAATAAAAACTTACTGTTCGTGTCATGCTAAAATAAGATGTCAGACCAAGAAATATGATAAAACAAGCTATAAAAAAATATATAAAACTAGTATCTTCATTACGGAGTTTCAGGGCTAAAGCCCCTATACTTGCTAAATTAGCAAACACGCCTGCAACTGCCTGAAAAGATAAAAGATATATAAATAAGAACACAAATTTTAACGAAGCATAGAATTAGTTTTTACTACCCTCAAATACTTCCCTTCAGTATGTGCTAAAATCGCTTATTTTTGCTAATTTTATGCTCAAACTTATTTTTATACCCTTAAAATTGAATTTGGTCAAAATAGATTAGCTTAGCTAATCACCCACTTGAAGTGCTACTCCAGGCCTGCATTAATACTGCAGACAGAGCCCCGCTCTCATTGTAGCGGAGGCTACTCCCTTGAGGTGCTGGTAGATGCTGTTAGTGATGGTCTGTTCGGACTTATTGTTGACTGACTTTTAGTGGTACTTTTAAGTCGTAGCATAGTTGTTTCTAGGCCATGCTCGCTGCCACCAGAAAGGAAAGCAAGGTTTAACTAATCTAAAATGTCCCTATTAGGTTAAAGTAGATAAGTAAGCAAGACTTTGAGACAGAGTAGTTTTAGGTTTTGTTTATAAAAAAAAACGAAAATTTTAACAAGCATAAAATTAGTTTTTACTATCCTAAAATACTTACCTTCAGTATGTGCTTAAATCACTTTGATTTGGCTATTTAATGCCCGATGCAATTTAAAACTCACCCTATTTTAAATCTCCATAAGATTAGTTTAGCTAATCCTCCCTAGGGTCACTAGTGGCGCTTCCCTTATATTCTGGGTTTAGTACCCTCACGGTTATCAGCGGGTTCGTGAAGCGGGGAGGATGGGTGGGTTCTACTGAAGGTAAGTATTTTAGGATAGTAATAATTTAAAGCTTGTTAAAATTTACGTTTCTTACTATCTGCAAAATACTAACCGTCAGTATGTGCTGACTTTGTCCTATTGGTAGGAGGGACAGCACGAACCCGCTAAACTTGGAGATTTCCACCTCATTCAACGTAGCACACTCTGATACTTATCAACACAGTTAACGAGAGAGTAGACAAAATTCCCACCCCTTTAAACCTGCAGGTGTTTACTGCTCTCGAAATTTACCACAGTCTGTGAACAGGTTGCTTCGCGTCATCGTTGCACAAGCTCTGCTCACCGACATGCATATGCACTATGTGATAGGGTATTCTGTTGTACCCAGTTTACGCGCTGTGCCAATTTGATAGTAAGTGTCAACTTCCAACAAAACATGAAATTCTCCACAACCACAGCATCCTTTTACTGTCTATGACTGACCACTCTCCATTGCGCAGAAGTCATTACGTTGACATTCCCCATTTTCCACCGTGTACAAGGCTTGTCACTGAAAAATTTAGAGTGTGTGGCAGCACCAGGCACAGTTGAAAACTCGTGTTGAAGGATGTCCATTGAAAGCGAGATTACCCGCGTGGTAGATGGATAAAACCACGGTCCTAGGTCTTCAAGACTTGGTAGTCCCACTTCCGCAGGTTGACAGAGGCATGGGGACTAGAAGTGTGACTAGTCGTGGGGGACTAGTGTTCAGCCCGACCCTCCAGGAAAAATAACTGGACCTGAAGTGTTCCTTGCCCTGGGTCTAGGCATAACTCCGGGTCACCGATTCATCAATTTGGATTCCACCGGGAATGTGAAATCACACCTGGACAACCCTTCGAGACTCGTTATCTTTCCTGGACAATATAGCTTTGTTTTCTTGCTAAAACAAGACCCACCAGGAAGACTGACTATAGAGAAGACGCAGTCTTGAAGCCCTGTAAATGAACTCACTGGTGTGCTTACAGGTCCATTAAGACAGAAGGGGAAAAAGGTCAATCCCTTGACCTAGTATTATCTAAGTAAAGAAAAGAAAAGAAAAGATAGCATCAGAAAAGATATGATTTTGCTGATGATCCCCTTGTAGTTTCCCATTCGGGAAAAGACTGTATTAATAGCCAAATTATAGGCTTTAATTGAGGTGTAGAAAACCCTTCAATCAATTTGAAGAAGGTTACTAACACATTGGACAAAGATAAGAACGAAATACCATCCCCTTTATCGTAGAAACCAAGTTTTCCTTCACATTTTTCGAAGTATAGTCCCATTGGCAGAAAAAATGCCTGCCCGTCTCACTGTCGAAAACCATCATCTTGCAGGCCGGTTGCCAAAACTTCCACCGCGAGGATGAAGCGTTTCAGGTCAAGGGTGGGGCATCATACCATAGTGACATGCAAGATGTACCCACACACTGGAAGGGGAACTAAGCAGAAAAAATTCCGCGAAACTCAAGAAATTCCTACCTTCCAACATACACACACTTTTACAGATCATAAAGCTTAACCCTTTACTTCACCGATGTTTACAAGAACTTTCACCCCCATTTTCTCGTGAAAAATTACCAGTTTCTCCACTTTTATGTCACAGTTCAAATTATGTTGTCTGTCCATAGCACGTATTTTATTTTTTTAATTCTAAAATATCAAGGCTGCTTCAATACCATGCCTTTAAAAATTTAACCTAACTGCTTAATGAGTATGTTTCAGTAATTTGACGTGCGAGATACCGAACGCGTAAAAATACGTACGGATGAGAACAATGGAGAAGCATGTAAAAGCGTACCTGTGAAGGAAAGGGTTAATTTAAGAAAATTTCCCACCTTAACTTGCTAGTGCCTTCTTTATGATCTCTTCACTGCTTTACAGTAAGAGTGTTACAACTTCACTCTTCCAGATTATCTGTTCACTGTGAAGTGCCACACAATTGTGGAGCCAACCCAGTTGTACCACTTGCACTTTGCGAAACTCCTTACAGTGTCACTTTCTCCTGTGTTTGGGTTCTCCTTAACAACAACTTTGCACTTCATACTTATTAAACCCATCACTGTGCAGCTCTCTTTCAGTGAGAGTCACTAGTAAAAGGCAGAATCAAATAAATGTCTGATTCGACTGCCTGCAGCAAAATGTTCTCGTAACGTCCTTTCACCTCTCAACGCACTGACATCGCGTAGGTAGTGGGGGATGAATGTATTGTGTTGTTCCATGAACACGCAGCCACATTATCATCTAGTGGTGTTTCCGGATGTGACATGCAGAGAAGCACGATTCCAGTTATGCTCTCACAACCCTTATAGTTAGGGGAGTGGGAGCGGATATCGTTGGGCCCGAACAGATTCACTGCTCATTCATTAACACGAAACATGGAAGAGGGGGCCCAAGGCGTCCTCTTTGTTTCAATACGACCTTTATTCCGTTATATCATCCTGATTGACGAAGTCCCCGGCTAGACCGACCTTTCCATGTCGTTGAAAGGGTCAGTGTTTGCATCAACAGAAAGCCTTTCCGTAGCGGACTTCTAGAACGCTTGACTCTTCTTTGAAAGACCAGATGTTCCACATTGTGCCTTATATGGCGTCACCGTCTGATGCGGCGAGCAAACCACTCAAGGTTCACCTTGAGCGGGGAGGCAGATATGAGGCAGCAACGGGATTCAAGGCGTTAAGAAACGTTGGTAGGAAGAAGGTCAACAGAACGTTCGGCACCTCGTTGCGATGAAACAAGTTGTAGACGAACAAGTTTGTTCTGCCAAATTACAGCGCTACAAAACATTTCACGACAAGGGACACACAAAACCGTTCCCTCTCTACAATTCCGAATCTCCGAAAGGTGTTCTGTTTTACGGAAGGAAGTCACACAGTGAAGGCGTTCTCGTCAGCCTGAAGAGTTCGATCCACTGATAGAAGTGAACAGAATGTCACCAAACTATAAAACAACAGTTCCCCTTGAGGGAGGAGGGGGGGGGAAGCCGTTTTTGAAAGAGAGATGGTAGGGCTTGAACGGAGGACCCACGTAGGGACCTAACAGCCCGATAACGTTCTTTCAAAGTGAAGCACCTTAACCCTCATTATATTAGGGTGTCCTACCTACACCACATAAGTAGGCAAAAGGTAAGAGACAAAAAAATTTTTGCCTGAAAATTCTAGAGGATGGTGAAGGTGCAATTTCCACCATTTTCCATTGGGTGAAATGCGATTAAGACTCAGTAACATTCAGAACATTCCGTTGTACTAACCTTCACCAACACGAAGGTGGGACGGAGATTGGGTGACATAAATATTCTATCCACCTAAAGTGCGTCTGACGACATGGCGTCTACGTTTAAGCGCACCCTGTTCCAAGTTTCATCCCGAAGAATGAGGTCAAGAAAGAGGAATAATCGTGATAATATTTATCGCCGTCACCTGGGAACCATGATACGTTTAGAAAACCTCTGGGAAAAACCAGATTCATTTACACACTTGTAGACAAGTGAGTTACCCTAATTAACATTGTGGCCCTACACACCCTGAAAGGACATCCCTTTACATAAAAGTCAATGTCACACAGGGTATGGCATGTGCAGCATTGCAAAGCAAGGATGAATGTCCGATTGAAGCCATGATGGGAAGCTAGCGGAGACCAAGTTCCAAGTTGGACTTGAAAGATGAGTTCCGCGAAAAACGCATGTCGTAAAGCAGAGAGAGAGAGAGTGGTTAGGGATGGTGCCCGAGTCTGGCATCATACCACTGTTTACATACGTAGTGTGAAAGTTCACAGAATTCGAGAAATCCTTCGGAAGCAGCCAGGAATCGCCCTTGAAAAGGGTAGATAAAACCTTCATCAAGAATGCATGAGCTCCCATCTGAAGCGGTTCATTGCAAAGGACGGTTGGCTTGTATGCCAACCAAACCTTCAAAAATCCAAAGTTGCAGTCAACCCTTCATCACGAACTTTCATTCATCTAAAATCATTACAACTGCCATTCCTGTGAATTCCATTTTCATTGACAAATATGTCAATTTTCTCCATTTCCACGCATAAGAATCTAATTCTAACCTTCAAAAATGGGCCTGGCCATCGCGTGAGTTGTGCGGCCCAGCTCATGGCTGGATTTACTACATCAGAGTGAAAGAGTGAATGTTCACTAGCTCAGCCGTGAGACATGGGGCGGGGGGAGACTATTTGACTGTGGTATAACTACCAGCGTCAAAAATCTAACGATAGGCTTAAAAAACGAGAAGTCATCTGATTGACATTGTGCATACCTGCGCATGGAAATGCAGGATGCAGTTGAAATGATTTTATTCATTCCTCTAACTTTTAGTCGTTTGTCAAAACATTCGGAGGGTGAAAAATCTGTATGCAACTCTGAACGCCAACAGGATAGGGAAAATCACGTGAAAATCCGTAATTCAAGTGATGTCGAATAATTTGTGGAAAGTTTTGGTACTCAAACGTGACCCATAAAATCCTTGGCAACGTTGAGTTAGTGCTTTAGACAGCAGTTCACAATCTTTCTGAAGTTAAAATGATGATTTATCCAACTCAGAAATAGGGTCTTTAATTACTTCCTTTAATAGTTTCACTCGTAACCTTCCTTGCGACCTTGCCACAGTTGGAAGGTTTTTAAGTGGAGTTTGAGCATCTGGATGCATGCCGCCTTAAATTCACTTTAGTCGCGACAGTCCTGCTCTTTTTAGGGTGCGGCTCAAGCGTCTCCATTTGCCCAAAGATTATTCAGTTTGCTGTCCACATTACATTACCTGTTTGTTAATTTACTGCGTTTGTTTTATTACGGTCATCACAACATTGATGTAACACAACATTCATGAAACATTGAGCAACTCCACCTATTTCTTTTAATATTCGTCAATACAGCGAAAAGAGACAGCTGAATGCAAAAAGGTTAACAGGAGAAGTGACTTCAACCCAGTGCTCTTTAATTTCCATTCATACCGTGAAGAAAGGGCGTTTGGGCGTAAGAGCGTATGATTTCTGCCCGGTGCTCTTTAATTTTTTGCCTATTCAGTAAAAGTGAGAAATTGCGGGTTTTTTTTGCGTATTGATTTTCGCCCAGTGCTCTCAAAAATGCCATCAAGATAACCAACACAAGAGGCACTTACCTGTCGAAGAAGTGTCATTTTATTTACCACTGTTTTCCATTCGACCCGTCGTGGTCAGAAAACCACGTGGAAGCACCTAAATCAATTAATGCACTTTGGGCTGTGCGTCGTCGATTATTTTGGTGATTATTTTAGAGCTAATGTCGCATTTTCATTGCCGTCCTGTTGCAACAATTCAGCTCTGTCTCTTAGGCTCCGGCCCGATCGTGTCCGTTTGCCTAGAGACTTCCACCAATTCTTGGTCTTTTAGGATCATTAGGCCCTTTTCTGCTTTGCCCCAGATTGTCCACAGATTGACAATCGTGTCCTGTCGGCAAGCAGAAATAATTCCCTCGCGACGTCATGTCATCATTTGTAGTTCCGATCATGCAAAATCGCACCCAACTCCAATGGAGTCTCCTAAAGGATTTATAGGGGAGGGAATTATTGACACTTCATCCAACAACCTCTGATCTTACGATTTAATCTTGCACTAAAACGTAAATAAAAATAACGATCGGAAATACAGCAACGTTACCACATGCATGACGCTCCAACCAAGGACGATAGGCATAAGCAGCCAACATGCAGTGTCAAGAAAGGAATTTAAAATTAAATCAAATTCTTCCGTTTTATAATCAACCAAAATAAGTTGAAATGGGGATTACTAAAATTAATAAAATTAATAAAATTAAACTCCTTCTGCTTTTAAACGAAAACGAAAAATCATCAGTCTTAAAGAAGGCAACGATTTTCGCGCTATCGAAACAGAGAGCAACACGCAAGCAGTCAAACACGTCAGTGCGAATTACGCAACACGCCGTGCGTACGCCAGCGGAAGTTCAAATGCATACAAGGATACGTGCAAGTTTTTAATAAATAATAAAACTTCCTAAGTAAAGGAATTCAAGAAAGAAGTAGCAGAATGACGTCCGAGAACGAAAATTAAAGTGATCCACACGGAATCAACAAGAAGGACGATTCAAGAGATCGTGCAAACTCTTAGGCCTAACGCAATCAGGTTAGTTAAGGCATCACAATAAACTTCAAAAAATATTTCTCATCCAATAAAATGTGTCTTCGGACATCCACAAATTAGATTCACTGCAATTTCCGCACGCAGGGTGAAAGTCCTGTGGGGCATTCTTGCAAGCGCAAAACGGAAAACGTTGCCTTTGGCCACGATTCCACAGAGCTTTAAAGCAACCGCCATCTTGGTGGAATTTTGGGCGTGTTCTTGGCGTATTTCGCCAAACAAATAGTAAACAGAGCATCCATGTGTCCTACACGGATGCCCGAAGTGAAGCGATAACCAGGGTACTAAACCCAGAATATAAGGGAAGCGCCACTAGCGACCCTAGGGAGGATTAGCTAAACTAATCTTATGGAGATTTCAAACGGGGTGAGTTTTAAATTGCATGGGGCATTAAATAGCCAAATCAAAGTTATTTAAGCACATACTGAAGGTTAGTATTTTGCAGATAATAGAAACTATTCGTACTTACATGAAGCTGACGGATTTTTAGGTATTCTACGGCCTTTCCTGGCTGCAAATGACACGTATTAGACATTGCTTAGGGCGCCACAAAAATAAAAAACAATAAATGAACAGTAGGCGAAGACCTTTTTTTTTTAATCCCTTCCCGACCCTAAATTTATTTTTGGTGGCTTTAGAAGAATGCTGGATCCCATGTGATTTAACCCTATTGATTATTAGGTCCTATTTTTGGTTCAGTGTTATGTGTTATCACACCGCAGGTAGCATACTTTGGTGTTTTATTTTATTTAAACCCTCAGTGGTCGGCTGGTTTATAGCCAATGGACGTGGTGATTTGGTGGTACTAAACTTGTCATCCACATTATTTCCATAAATTCCGTCACTTTCCAAACTATTTCTTGATGTGGAGGGATTGATCTCATTTAGAAGCATGATTCTTGATTGAGTGTTACGCCGACGCATTTCATTAGGAGTACCAAAGTTAAAGGTAAATTCCAGTAGATTGATAACACTTGTTCACTTCAAGAAGGTCATATACCTTAGCAGTTGGTTTAGATATTGTAGGATTTGAACCTTCGTTCAGTTGAACTGATTTAGTTTGGTCACATTTCTTTTCTGTTAAGGTTTTTTCTCTCTGTCTCATATTTGGGTTGACAGTTTTAGTGCTGTTACCAATTATATCATGATCAACAGCTTTATCCAAGTGAGCGGAAAGTAATTCAATTCTTCCATCAGGTTTGTTTTATAAGATTGTTTTCACAGTAAAAGTGCATTCGTTTCTGTCCACAGATGTTTTTTTTTTCAACATTAGTTTCTTTTACAACATTTGTTTCGACATGCTGTTTCAAGGTATTTATTGAGTTAGTGAAAGTATCTGACAGTTTACTTATAATATTGGCTATCATTTCTGTTTGATTTATTATGAAGCCTTCCAGTTTCTTCTCCAGGCTGTCCATACGAGAGCTGAAATTCTCACAGGTACTTGATAGCATTTGTATTTCATTTATATCCCTTGGTTATCTTTCTTTTTCGGTTTAATTTGATCACTATTGGTTTCCCCCCTGAAGGTATTAAGTAAGGATTTGTCAAATGACACTGCGACTGTGGGACATGGCGTCTACTCAAGTTTAGAATGTTGTCAAGCTTTGAATTTATTTCCAAATTGTCAATATCATCCTCAAGTCTAATACATTACAGGGCTTGTTGTATATGCTGGAGTTCGTTTAACGATCCAACTGCATGCGATATATTGGCAGTAGCTGGGATAGCTACGTTGTTAGTATGTTCTTGGAATGTGGAATCGTCACACCTGCCCGACCGAATTGTGACATACATTGGCGTCATCACACACACCATCAGATTCCATGATAAAGTAAGAACAGCACAGGCTTTCAGTCTTCGAGCTCACAGGAGAAACATCTGGTGGACCATCATTCTTGGCAGATAAAACGGTGTCATTTAGTGCATTGTTATTTAATGCCTTATCGGAAAGAGTCCGTGTTATTTCTAAATCACAAAAATCTGGAAATGAAGTTTTATCGCGTGACATTTGGCGTCGAGCCTTATCCTGATTGATAGTTACAATTTTACGCTTCACACCAGGTTTATGTACTTTTTTCTTTCGAGTAGTAATGTTCTTGCATTTTACAGCAGATATTGATAGATGCTTCTTCGTCATCTTCTCCTTGTACATTTTGGCTAAACGGTTTCTTTCCACAGTTAAATTAGTTTGTTTCCACCGTATACAACTTAAGAAATCTCAAATAGTAATCTTGCGCAACATCCCCTCCATACTCACTACATTTAAACAGATTCTCTCCATCGTGTAAAAGTTTATGCGACGTCTATCATTAGTTTCATGCTACAGCCATTCCACACTCAAACTGCAAACACTCGTCACACTAAAACTGCAAGCGACTTTGGCATGCGCAACATTCAAATGGTATATTTCCACTGTGTCTAAATTCGAGTCGTGTTGAATTACAATTGACCGTAAATGACCTTCCACACTCACCACATTCTAGCTGTTTCTTTCCACTTCACACACGTTTGAGTTGCGTTAAATTACAATTGTCCGCGAAAGACTCACCACTCTCACCACATTCAACGAGGTTCTTTCCACTGGGTATCAGTTCGTGCTTCGTGCCGTGTTTATTATAAAAATCTGCAAAAGACTTTCCACGCTCATCACATTCAAATGGTTTCTTTCCACTGTGTCCAAGTTCGTGTCGTTTTAAATCTCAAGTGAGCACAAAAGACGTTTCACACTCATTACAAATAAACGTTTTTTCTCCACTGTGCGCGCAGATGTGCGGCGTTAATCAAGTTTTTGCTTAACCTTTTCAGCAGTGAGTTAAAAAAAATTGTCGTCGCTCATGGAGTGAGTTATTTTTCCCCGTCACCCATGGAGTGAGACACTAACAAAATATTTATTCTTGCGAAAATTATTGGACACAATTATTTCACACTTACTACACCACGCACGCAACAGATATTCATTAAGGTGCACAGAAAAAATCAGATAAGTGGCTTTAATAGTTTCGGAGAACAATTTATTTTTCAATTACGGGCGCTAACGAACTAAATTGAAAATAGCCGTATTGACGAAACGCGACCGAAAGTCGGCGTTAGTTAGGCTAAAAATCGTTGTTCCCACCTGATAAGCGATATTGTTAAGGTTTGTAGGCTCCTTTTCCATTTTAGTTTTGCATTGTGGCTGCTGTTTTAATTTTTTAATGCTGTGAAACATCATCTTGTGTTTTTCAACGACGAACTAAAACACAAGCGCTCACGTGAAATCCGGAGCGAGCGGCGGCGGCCATGTTGAAATCGCGCATCAGCCAATGAGAGCGCGCCAAATCAGTCACGTGGTGCCAACCGGCCAATGACGGTACGCGATCTTGAAATGCTTTGGAAAGTCAGCTTGAAACCGCCAGAAACGGACTACTACAATACGCCTGATTGGATAATGCCAAATGTTCATCGATAAAATATGTTAAGAGGCATGGATAGAGGGGAATTCCAGCTTTCCAACGAATCCAAGATGGCGGCGCCCAGTCAATTTGTTCGACTGCTACCGCTGATCAAAAATGACCAATTTTCTGCTTTTTAACTTAGGAAAAAAGAATGAGAACGACATTTTTGCAGTTTTTAGTGAGTCTACACTCAACTAAAGTGCTTTTTATAAAATTATAGACATCGTTAACAACGTTTTTTTTTTACAAAAATCGATGCTCAACATGTCAGGTAGCGAATTTCAGCGTTTATCACATCGATACTTTGGCCGAAAATTGCGTTTTTCGACCAGCAGTTTCCCTTAAAAGCTTGGACGTATATATACGTCGTTACTGCGTTTGGGATGACTTTTTTTGGACGTATATATACGTCCATACTGCTTAAAAGGTTAATAGACTTTCCACACTCACCACATTCAAACGGTTTGTTCCCATTGTGTACAAGTGCGTGATGTGCCAAACATTAATTGACTGCAAGAAACTTTTCACACTCGCTACAATCAGATGGTTTCTTTCCACAGGCACAAGTTCAAGCCGTGTTAAACTAGGATTGTCAGCAAACGACTTTTCGCATTCGCCACATTCAAATGGTATATTTCCACTGTGTCCAAGTTAGAGTTGTGTTGAATTACAATTGGCCGCAAATGACTTTCCACACTCTCCACATTCAAACGGCTTCTTTCCAAGGTGTACGAAAGTTACGAGGACTTCACCGCCAGCTAAAAATGGTCATAAAAGCCATTCAGAACAACTCACAGTTAACAGGGTAGCCTCTACTGAAGCACTGGATCCTTACACACTTGATTAAAAGCAGGATTTCGAACTTGCGATTGTCAATACCAAGCTAAAAGACTTAACAGTCGGAGGCTAATTTTGCCGAGGCGGGGTTTCGTGGGGTGGGGACTTTTCTACATCAGTGTTTGATGCAAATAACAAAGCGCGGAACCAGAACAAAGTTTTTTTTTTTTGGGGGGGGGGGGAATTCGTTGAGTGTTTATTCAATTTTTGTCTTAGTTTCGCTACATTTTTTCAAACAGTTTCGGCAATTTTTGCGAGTTAACATGGAGGGGGGCCACAGGCCCTTGGGCTTCAGTCACTTCGGCGCCTTCCTTGGATCTGCCCTCGATAATAATTTAATCCCAATTCCACATTTTAAAGCATGGAAATAGGACCTAAGCCTAGTTAAGGACACGAACTTGCTAGAAATAAAAGAAAGAAAAAATTGAAAATTTAAGCCCTTCAGCAAAAATGGTCATGGCGCCAAGGTGCTAGGCCAGGCTTTAGTATTTGTTAGAATTCGGTCATGTGACTTATGGTATTTTTGCTGAGATGCTTTATTTCTCATTTTACCTAACTGTGAGAAACACACATAACGATAATCCGATATAGATCATTCTCAATGGGCTTGCACTGCAATTTTAAAGTAAGGAGTAGGAAAAATTCAGGGCTTACCTTCCTAAGCTTAGATAGTTTAAGTGTCAGTCATATAGCTTGCTGCAGAAGTTTTAGTTTTGACACTGAAATCCAGGTTCTTTTAGCCGGGCACAGAACGGAGTTTAACCAAATTGTTTCTGACAGAGCAACCCTCCTGACTTTCGTTATTTATAACCTATTTTGACGGTTTTCGTCGTTTTAAGCAAATTGAAGATTTCTCATCGGTTCGCTCATTTCCGTGAAAGAAGAAACGTCACCTTCACTTCTTTTCTAACCTCCTCTTTTTCTTTTCTTCTTTTCTTTCTTTTTCTTCTAACCTCCATGGCTAATAGTAACCGAAGGATCCGTGTGTTAATGTCCTGTCAGTTAATGAAATCACTTCAGACAGAATGCATACGTACATTTTATAACTTCATGAAAAGCAGCTTCCACGTAGGTGCAGCTGCTCTTTCATTCATTCAAGAATCGTGATGACGTGAGAAACCACAACTAGTAAACCGCGGCCTTCTGTGGTTGAAACTCGAAATTTCAGAGTCGTACTTGGAGGACAAAAAAAGCTTTTACACAACCAAAGTTGCTAGCAAACTAAGAAGAGTAAATTTAGTAAGTACAGCCAAAAGGTGTGCAACTTAGCAAGAATAAATAAAGGGTAACCGTGTATTAAAAAAAAAAATTTTAAATAATACACAGAACTAAATAAGTTAAAAAGGAGAGGCCACTAAGGCGAGAGGCCAGTCGGGAATTCCTGACCCCCGACCATGCCAGTCCGCCTCTGTTTACATTAAAACACGGAAAAGACTCGCACTCTAAACAGACTTGTACAATTTTGACAAGAAGTTTACACTGTAGTTTCGCACTTGCAACGGGTTGACTAAACTTTCGCATTTATGAAATCAATTTGTGCGTGCATTAGAAATCCATCTAATGGTTTACTGTCTGAACACTATCGTAGTACAGATAAAAACGTCACCACATTTTGAAATAAAAATGCCCTGAAATTAAGTTTAGAAGAGAAAGGTGTGTTTTTAGAAAAGGACGCGTGGGACCCTTACATTAGTGGGGAGGTTTAAAGAACCAAAGTGCCGAATCTAAAAATCCCCACTAAAATATGCCATATAATTAACTTTAAAGTCTAACATTAAATTTTAAAATGAAGGCCGAAAGAATAACTAAGTCGTGCTCCCTAACTACAACTGGCTACTACCTGCCCGGCATGGCTTTGCTGTGTTCGAACATCTCGGACTCCCAACGGCGATAGTAACCTGTGGCTTCTGGCTGTGAGCTATGTTAGTGAACGCTGACAGCAGGTCTGTTTTATACTAGCCTGACAGTGGCTCTACCCTCCTCCAAGCACGGATCTGTAGGAGAGCGATTACATGGGAGACTGAGGGTCTCAGAGAACTATAGGAGCTGAGAGGGCCAGCCGAGCTGTCACTCAATCCCAAGGTTGAGGGAAAACGCGGACAGACGAGGTAGCTAAGCTTTCAACCTTTTGAAGGATGCTTGACTATGTAGGGACAGCTCTGTCCATATTAAATTTAATTGACTGAGGGTAAAACTTTAATAGAAGATCGCAGAAGCTCCAATTAAATTGATAAAGCACTTTTATAGCAGGATGGTTGTAGTTGAAGTTGAATTAACAGTAGGTAAGCCAGGTTTGCCATGAGGAGATTTAATAATAAATACCGCTGTTTAATAGAAGAAGTAACTATTGCCATGTTGGTTACAAGATACACTTTGCTACATCGGGCGTTAATAAACACGGTGTTAGCCAGCATAGCTAAAGTAAATTAAAACTACCGAGTGCTTACTAAAAGCTTAAGGAAGATATAAACTAGCTATAATATTTTAATGCAAAGATAAGTTTAGATAAGTGATGTTATGATGCGAATTTCGTAGACATTGATGTGTGCAAAAATTAAGCCTATAATACGCACGCCGGTTCTTGAGTCCTCTGAAAAATTGTCATCGATTTTTTTTGCCAGCAGCAGTGGAGCTCCCTGCATGTAACCAGAATTGTAGACTGCTCTGCGGGAAAGCCGACCGGTCAGCTGTTGAAATCCATTCATTGGTAGGTGTATGCTTTGCCAGCAAAAGGGAAAAAAATAATTTTTTTTTATCCCTAGCAGGCGCGAATTACGCTTAAAAAAAGGTTTTTCGTGTTAATAAAAAAAAACGGAAATAAACGTTGCTACTGGCGGCATAAGTGGTTAAGAAAGAATAGTTGTTTCTGTTCTTTACTTGAAAAAAAACTGATTTAGCGAATGATATCCATACAAGATTCTTAGTGTGTGTAGCACTAGGGTTACGTTGTTTGCAACTCACATTTCCAGCTGCAACCAGGGGTGTCATG
>JAHWFP010011063.1:15914-34001 GCA_023313725.1 Lithobius niger | reverse complement strand
GGGGGCGAATGCTTTGTAATAATCGTACTAGTTTTTATTTTACTCGATGTAATAACTAATAGATGGATGCCCACTTAAGTCCAAATGGCGCCCTGTATTGTCTTCCTCACTAGTGTCCAGCGTTGCCGGGTATTGTAAAACTATTATGGGACTGGGTTGGTTGGATGTGCTGAACGCTTCTCAACGAGTATCTACAATCTGTGCCCATGTAGGACTAAATCAAGTTTAATTGTTGACATCACGAAGAATAAACGGTTAAATTCGTTTTGTTAAATGGTTTCCTTCGATTTGTCTTTCAGATGGTGGTGAATGGCACTCAACCGAAATGAAGACGTCCTTCTACGCCTTGCCTTCAGACAACAATTACTTCTTGGCATACGGATGCATGAATCATCCGAGTGAAAACAAATTCGCTGGTGAGTAAACATTGTGTGTCTATTGACGGATAGAGCAATGCTACCGAGACTTTCCTACACTGAGTGTGGCCGTTATATAGCACAAGCAATAATGCCGCCTTTGCTGCACAGTTTGCATTTGGAGGCAATTATTTAGCTAGCTGCAAGGGCCACCGGAGATAATCGGTGGTAAAAACATTAGCGACGCTTGTCAAGCGAATGCTGTGAAAGCAGCTTTCTTAGGCTTAAAATCGTTGTTTGTCCAATCCCCTACGCTACGAAACGTACACTAAGTTTGTTAAACGAAAAACGAAAGATTCCACTGACTGATAATAGCAGCAGCTGCCAACAAATAAAAAAAATTTCGCATTTTCAGGCCTAAGAAAGCCGCCTTCACTGCTCTGGCTTGACAAAAGACGACAATGTTTTTTCCTTCGTGTAGCTCCAGTGCCCTTGCAGCTAGCTCAACGACCCCCGCAACGAATATGGCGTTTTTGCTTATTCTCCATAAGAAGTAATGGGATAGTCCAACACTGGACCGACCTTTAATTAGGGCAAAATAAAAAAAAAACTCTCCGTTTTGCAGGAGCGCCCACGTCTCGAAAAATCGTGCGCGTGAATTTTTTGTGTGACTTCGCTTCCTTTCAAAACAAATAGGGTACACGAGATCTACCAACAATAGACAGAAACTTCTATCCGTTGTCTAAAGCTTGCGATATTGACAATAGTTTGGCAAAGCCATTTAGAAAAGTAGTGCTTGATTTGAACACAAAGGAAAATGTATGCCTAGATAAAATGTTATGCCAACCTAGCCAAAAAATTTTTTTTTACCTGTACGAGCTAAATTTTGGTATAAAAAACAAAAATAAAAGCCGCCCGCCCGCATGTTGCTTTTGAGTGATAAACTCCCATGAAGCAAGGTACTTTTTTTTGCCCTTAGAGAGGGAGAAGTAAAACAGAAATCGTTGTAAATAATGGAATGGAAAATTGGAAATAAGCCGTAATTAAGCCGGGATTACTACCGAACCCTTTTCCTCACTTGCTTTCTAGCTGCATTCTTCCTAATGTGGGTCCAAAGTTGGATTCTACTGTTTGTTCTTGTTCTTATAACAGCTCGAGCCTAAACAAAAGTATTGCCTTTTCAAAGGAAATTCTAACTACCTACGCTTAATTTTACGTTTAACCTGCCTTATGATAAAAAGAACACGCCTGAGTTTTTTGTAAAACTGACTGAGTAGTATTTTACAAATTTTAGGAGATAATTGAAAATTTCAAACTTTTGGTAACTTACTTGCCGCTAGCTGTTGCCGGCAAAATTTGCAAACAATTTGTGAGCAGAAGTAAAGAAAATGAAATAAGACGAGCGAAAATGGTACAGTAGTGTGATAACATTCGGTTAGCCATTATTCTGGACTAGTGAGTGGGATTAGAACCAGTGCATTTCGGATTCGGATGACAGTTCAAAGATTTAAAATGATGGCTCACACGACATGGGCGTCCAAGTTGTAATACAGAGTTCTTTGGTTCCAATCCCATTCACCTCACCTCAATAATGCAAAAGTTTTTAATGAAGGCTTACCGAGTGTTAGTTATTTTAGTGAATGATTTTCGCTGCTGCGCTGTTGTTTCATTTACTCCTATGTATTTTAAAGCCGTGTGTGCACATTGACTTGAACCATTACATTATTCCTGATTTTTTCCCGAAAGAACAAACGAATTAACGAATCAAACAGTCTGCATTAAAGACTGGCTTTGTGAGACAAGAAGACACACTAATCTGAGAAAGAAGGACAAGACAATTGCCCCGACTGGGACTCGAACCCAGGACTTCCTGCTTACTAGCCAGGCAGTTTAACCACTACGCTACCGTGGCGAGTACTGCTTGCATGCTCCACTGAGCTATTTTGTATTCTTACAAGGCCACTCTTTAATGCAGACTGTTGGCTTCGTTAACAATTTACCTCGTGTCGTGTTCTTTGTTTAAGGAAAAAATATAACGTACGAACAACGCTATTAGGGGGGCATAATGACACCAAAACCTAAGAAATTTGTTCTTTTTTAATTGCGTAATATGCAGTATGCAGTAACTTCGTTTTGTTTACGTTTTGTACTTGAATGTTCAGCATAGAAGTAATCATTAAAATGTCCCTATTAAGGGGTACTTGTACGTTTGATTTTAATTTATATTTCGACTCTTTCATTTACAGATGTCGTTGTCATGATGACCAAGGACAATGCCTTCAGTGAATCCAAAATCAATCTACTGAAACAGTACTTGACCGATAAACTGGCTGGTCAAGAATATTACTACCCTGTTAGCCACGAATCATGCTAGTGAATGAGCCTTCCGTCCACCTTCAAGACAACGACTACGATATCCGAAAACGATCTTCCCACCGACATTTTATTACCCCGTCCTGTAGAGATATTGTTAAGATAATGATGAATGGAATTTTTTGAAGTGTTGTTTCCATTATCTGTGATCCATTGTTTTGTTTCTTTTTTAGTGTGACCTGAATAAAGACTGCAATCAAACTTAGTTTTGCTGTAGACTTACTTTAAAGTTAGCAAAATCAGATGTTCCTCCCCAATTCATTACTCCTATTGACGGGAACTGGGTGTGTATTTTTATCACCAATATAGCAGAATAAAATAATCTAGGACGCACAATTTTCAAGTATGTTCATACGTTCTCGAGGCCAGGAAGCCCTTGGACTGTGTTTTGTTTGATGTGCTCGAGTTTCACAAAGTTAGCTCTTTGTCACTATACTTAGTCTTTGCCTTTCACTTGTAAGGCGGTATCCGTTTCCTGCAGTTTATTTATGATCAGATTAAGAAAAAACTTAATGCCTTACTGCTATCAGCAAATGTTGGGGATATGGTGAGTGCAAGCTGCTGACCATACCAACTTAGGTCACATCCTGGAGAATGGTACCTATACTGGCTTGCCTGTTTAGCAAAAGTTTACAAGCTTAATCTTCTTTGTTTCACTGTGCACAGACAGCTGTAACTAATTACATATATACTGAGAGTTACCGGCATTTTAATAATTTGCGTTAGAATAATCTTTCGAAAGAAAACATTAAAGATTCCAGGCAAGCTCTTCGGGTGTTTGAAGTCGTGTATAAACGCCAGACTCTTTCACCAACTTAACCCCCACCGAGTAAGAGTTCAAAGGTTAAAAGATAAACCTGAAAATGGCTTAATCCGCAATTTTCAAGTATTTCATTAAGTTTGAATTAATACTCGGGGATATTAGCTTGGCGGTTGTTAGTTGGCGGGAGTGATATCGCACTTTCTGGTCAGTGCATGGGTTAGGCTTGGTACGACATGCTGAAAACTTAGTAACAGCCATTTTTTCTCTGATATCACTACTTTGATTGGCTGAAACTAGGCGAGTTCTTTCTCCCTAATGCGGTTTGTATCTGGCATATGTGTGACAGTACTTTGTGCTGTCACAAAAAGTACAAGCAGGTGTCATTTCTCAAGCAAAAACATTTAAACTACGTTCAAGTGAAGGACTTTTGTTCTTCAAGTCAAGGCCGACTGGTGCAGAAGTTGCGTGTCTTGCCTCCCAGCGCCACGCTACATTAACGTTACCATTACATTAGCATTGGTAAAATAAGATTTTGGCAATATCAAATCAGCTGGTCTGATAACAGAAGCTGAATCTACAGCTTCTTCCCTGGCAACATTGTGACATTGTGTTGGAATACAAAGGAAGAGTTGAAGCATGGATACTCCCCCATTTATATGCTTCTGGTTTAATCCCAGACTTTAGTTAGGCACGTTGTGACGCCACAAGCACAAGTGGAAGACATCCTGTGTTTGTTTGTCTTTCATCTGTATCCACGATCATACCAGCACCCTACAAGGGTAAAGGATCCACGAAGATTTCGTTGTTGTAAGTAGTGATATCAGAGCTAAACCGGCTCCCACCGAGTGTGTAGTCCGAATCCTCGCGATCCTCGCCACTGTTTTTCGAAGCTTTTCGTAGTTTCCGTTGTTGTGTCTATAGCAACGTAAAATGAAAATTCCATTGCTGAAACATTGTTGAAATTCTTGTTACAACGTATTGGATCCTTTCGTACTTTTTTTCACACACGTCCTTGCCGCAGCCCTTTTAAACATGCATCAGGATGTCACACAAAAAAGTGGTGTGATGAAATAAATGCAACGTAAAGCAAGCAACCTAAAGTTAACAAATCTATAAAAGAATCTAAACAACTACCATAGTTTCTTAATCCGTTGTTAACTCACAGAATGCCTGCCGCTCAACCTTAACTGTAATACTGTGTCAAAAAATAAGCTCTACGAAAACCTACTTAAGTCTTGTAGTCTTGGGAATAAGTAGCAATGTTGAGTCTTGTTAGGACGTTTGTGTTTTGTAGCGAGAGGCATGAAGGAGGAGTCTCAACCCTTTGTGAGTACAAGCTGCTGACCATACTTTGTTACAACGTTCGACTGAGTCCTGACACCAAGCGGCCAGTTGTCGAACTGGTGACCGTTTGTAGTTTTGTGGAGAATCTACGTTAAAAATTACGATGCGTTGTGTTTTATCTAAAAACTACGTGTGTCAATTAACCCTTACACTGTGAATAGCCCAAGCATATGGCATTTCGCAAGAACTAGCATTTAAACGAACTTAAAACGAGGAAGGCAGTTTGTCTCTAGAGCCTAGGCCGACTGAAGGAGAAAATTTTGTAAACATTTTGTCTCCTGACTCCAAGCCAGTTCTCGCGCATGCCACGAAAAGCCTATTAGCGTTGCTGTGGTGAAATAAGATTTTGGCGATGTTAAATCACCTGGTTATTCAGGAGCTCAAACCTGCTGCTTTTCTCCTTGATGGCCTTGTTCAAACAGTTGAATACAAAGCAAGAGTTACAACATGAATACTTTCACGTGCACAAACGTTTATGATATTTATTCGGTCCTGCTTGTAGCATTTAGTTTGTGTGTTTTCGCACATTTCGGAACACGGAAATGAATTTACTGCCGGATTAAAGTTGGCTTTGACACACACCGTTTTTGATTTCCAATTGTAGAAATTTCTTAATTTCAGCACAGTGAACGGGTATTTGAAACATAGAGTGAAATGACGGTATAAGGTAACCCCACTTGTGTCATTTACGCCTACGTAAATTGACTGTGGATGATTTTTCCCGTTCCCTGAAAGTGAAAAATGGCATATGTTAACTATATATTAATGATTTTGTTGGCTTCGAAACTGATGATGTCGGCTGTGCCATTAATTTTAGTTTCAAATGACGTACTATTAACTCGTGTAAGGCTGCTTTTAAGTAACGCAATAACTCCAGCTTGCAGCTTTAAGCTGACCATAAATTCCGACATAGGGCCTGTTTTTACTCCTGGTCGAAACGAAAGAAGCAACAATGAAAGTGGGGAAAACACGAGAAGAATCGTTTCTTCTCCAGTGTTGAATCAAGAGAAAACTGGGTCTGAACATTTCTTGTTAATTTTGATTAGAGAAACATCCACAATTCTAAGTTAATTTAGTGTCATAGATTGAGACGTCCATAAGCACTTAACCAAACGATATTGTTGGTTAGTGACTTAGTTTTGGCCTGGAGGTTTGGGCAGGGTAAGCTTCAAATTAGACGAGAAACGAAGCTGCTCATTAGAAGACAAGTGAATATAATCTCGTCGTAGCATCCAAGAAGTGCAATGATAGTCGGTATGTGGCCAGTTTTCACTGCCGTCCTCGCACGCACCGATGGTGGTAGTATACTGAGTTGTCTTTTTATCTGCAGCGTCGTTTCTCGTCATTTATCTCCGTGGCTAGCGTGTTTCTTGTCCTAGAGGTGTTGGCATTGAGTCAATACTTAAGGCAGACGGTAACTTGAAATTGTAAAGAAATTCTGCAACAATTTCTATAGTCGTGCAAGAACAGTCGACATTTAATCAGTAGACCCGAGTACGGCTACCGGTTACGTGACGACACGCAAAATATTTCGTCTACAGTTTCCCATTCTAACTTTTGCTGCATTCCTCATATACAAAGTTACTGTTCTTAAATGCAGCAAAAGAGCAGTAAATATTCGGTTCTCGTCATTGGTAAAGTCTGTGTTTCTCTCCTTACATGCCGTAGTCCTATGAAGGGGTATGCGAGGGGCCCTGCTGGCAGGGGGGGGGGGGAGATGTACCCTTTGGTAAATAGTACTAACTGACCTTTGCTGTACTAAAACCATCAAGATTTAATTTTTTTTCAAGATAAAATATGAAGGGGGAGGGACGTGATTGCTGAAATTTTCACTAGATCTAGAATTAGTTAGATCTGCATATTTTTTTTTCAGCTATGTACCCTTATTTTTTGTACTTTCGTCCCGCCTCCTGTTATTTTGATCGAGATACATTTTTCCACATATCGGCATTTTACGCGCTTAAGCTTTTTTTTTAATACAGATAACAGTATTAAAAAAAAATGTTATTACTTTTTTTTTTTTGGGGGGGGGGGGGGGGGCCATTTAAAGTGAATTAAATAACTAGAATTGACATGAATGCTTTTTTGAGAAAAATAAATCATTCACATTAAAATGGAGTTCTAAAGGTCCTGGTCCTTGTTAATAGTTGTGTTTTAAGCCATAACACACCAAAAATCAATCATATATCCCACTTTTTTACGGCACACTTGACGTTTTTGTGTGTGATTTAAAAATAATCTAAGATCACTATGATCACTAAAGTTATATTCACTGAAGCAGAGTACTTCTAAGGTTCGGTACCTGTTATAACTTGATCATTTGTGATTTGATTGTTTGTAAGAGCTAGGTGCTTTACTCGCAACTGACTACTTTAATTATTGCTAGGTGCGATTCTTAATTTAGAGAGCTAGGTGGTCACCAAAACTATTTCTACTCGAAATTGTGTAGTCTGAACTTAATGTAGTTCACCCAGTCGAATTTCATGTAAGTTATTAATGCTTTTCGTGCAAGTTCAAAGCTTTTCTGTCAAAACTAGTTGACCATTTGTAACGTGATCTTGAACTTATAACATGTCAGAATAAAAACCAGGAGTTTTCCACGCCAGTTTTTCTACGAGTTGATTTTATTTGCTAGAGTTGATTTAACTCCAGAGTTAGCATTTAAACACACCCGTCGTGGTGGCAGCGACCTTTAACTTAAAACTTGAACAAACCTATAAGTTAGGGCATGAATTTCTGTCCCTATCCGGAGTAGATATACATATGTTACTGTACTGCAAAATTAAAAACAGCCACTTTTCAAGTTTAATTATGTTCCGCAAGTACACCAGATGTTGGTGTCTATCTGAAAGTACCAAAGGAGGCCGGTACTGCTGCTACAACTTTGTATTCCAAGTTAAAGAAGACGACTTCTTTGGTTTTCTGAATGCAGTTTTATTTCCCAATCCATATATATCTCATCCCACCTAATGCCAGGTGGAAAATCGATACAAAAATCTATAAATAAAAAAAAGTAGAAAAACGTATATACAAGTGTTGTTTGATACAGTTCGATCGTTGTTTTCGTCATCCTTAAACCACTTCTTTAATGGAACACTTTCAAGTTGTTGATAGGGTTTTGGTTGTTTGGTTGCTTAGCAACGGCATCCTGTTTGAAGAATTGGGTAGAAAGGTGCTTTTGTTGCGGAAGTGGTTTTGTTCCTTACGTCTTCAGATATTGATGATGTTCGACTCAACAATAGTCCGTGCTCTATGGAAAAACAAAACACAAAAGTTGACATGGAGTTAACACTGACAAAAAAAACCCAAAAAAAACCGGTAATGGTGCAACCCCAAGTAAAGTGGTTTCCATGGATTAAGTTTCTGTAAGATGAAGATAAATGTGTAAGATGAAGATAAGACGGTGTGACTTTTGGTACATTCACAGTCCTATGAAAGTTATGATATCCACCCGAAACCAAAACTGGTATAAGGGAAGCCGCCAAGTTTCCAAAAAGGACCGACCTTTGAAAGAAGTGATATCATTCAATCAAGGAAACGCCCCCAAGGTTAATCCTATTAGCCAAGTCAGTCACATCAAATAATGCTTTAATGAAAACTTGAGTAGCAATATTCTAGTTTTCATTTAACTTTCGAACTATTAGTCGGTACGATTAACTTGGCCAATAGTATTAACCCTGGCGGCCTTTCCCTGACTGAGTGATATCACTACTTTCAAATGCCGACCCTTTTTGTAAACTTAGCCACTTCTCTTATACCAGTTTTGGTTTTGGGTGGATGTAAATTACAGGAAACAATAACTTGTTGCTTTTATACTTCGAGGATGAAAGCATTAGTTGGAAAATTAAGAATAATTAACAGATTGTGAAAGTTAAGTGTCCATTTTTACCCTCATGTTCCCCAACCCTGCAAAATAGTACGGGAAGATGTGTAACTGGTGGCACCATCTCTGAAAGCTGTGATGAATTTGTGAAACTGATGAGGTTTCATTAAAATTTGTATAATTGAACTACAATTCTATCAGTAGAGATGTAGCAACAGAGTTGCTGAAAAGCGCTATAGAGTAAGTTCAATTCTTTCATATTCACCAAAAGGTCTGTATTGTATTTTTTGCTAGGTGTTATGAGAAAGCCAGACTAGCCACATAAATGCAGGAGGCTACGCTTGAAAGTTTAGCAAGGTTATATCTAATAAAGTCGTGGGTGCATTACAGACTAATCTCCCCTTAGCTACTTACCACTGAGGGCTCCATTCACAATACTGCAGGAATATATCATTGCGTATGTCATATCAGAGTCTGTTACTATAGTTTGAACAGGGAGGCTGGTGGCCTTGTATCCGCAGGAACCTGTAATGAATTTGCATTAAATTGTATGATAAATGAACGCAACCTAATGTAAACACATCTTTTTCCATGACATGAAACGAACACTCAGTAACACACTTCAAGAATAATTCAAACACTTTCTTATATTCTTTTGTTAATGCCTTAATGCCTTGAGCGGTTTTTTTCAATATTTATGTAACGTGTTGGTTGCATATCGCTAACAGGCTATTTTACGTAATAGATTATTCTGCATTTCAGAAGTCATATTCTCATGTTAGAATCTTATGCAATTACTTTTGATTTATTTTAAGGTTTATATTACAATTTATTATACTTGGAATGGGATTATTTTGGGATTTATCTAAGTACGGGTGAAATTGCTTAAATAAACTTCCAAATTCGATTATGAAAGATTATGAAAAATAATAAATACTCACTAGCAGATAACAGCTGAAACTTGTATTTTGTTGAAGAATCTTGTAGGTATTTGCGGCCGTCACCGTATTCCGCTCTGAAAAGAGAATAAGAAGTCAAATAGTAAATAAATAGTAAGTCAAAACGTAAATAGGTTGACCGCCAAGATGTTAATGAATAAACAATTTCGAAGGAGAAGTCGAGCAAAAATAGGGGATGTGGGGCAGAGGAGGGGAAACGAATATCGTAGCCTACTGCTGTAATTTCTTTAAAGAAATTGTTTAAATTCTTAAAATAGATAAAATTCCAATTTTTCGAGCATTTTACCTGGGACGGTGTGGGGGATTGTTGTAATGGTCTATATTGTGTACACGATAATGTCAGTTCCACACTTTCGTCCATGATAACAAAAAAGAAGTGTAATTAAATGATAAAATGTGCATTAGGCCTATGTATGAGCATGCGTTTGGATGTAGGCCTATACGAAGTACAAAACAATATTTAAGTATTATAATAATTTTAAGACACTAGAGGAATCAGTCCAGTTCCAGGTGTCAATTGGATTATTTCACCCCACTCCCCAGTAGCTTATTACATCTTTTGTTGTAACAGAATCGCAGAAATGTTACCAGGATAGAGAAGTGTTGTTGGAAAAGGAGTATTGAACTGCATCAAAAACTCTGCATGTGGCTTCTAGATCATGCCACCAAGCAGCAGCAAGAAAAGTAACATAGTTTCAGTGTGCAATGTGAACCTTGTTAGGGAGGGATCCCACTCCGAACAAAATTACCAATCATAGCCCAGTGGTCAGCTGCCAGCAAAGTAAATGTCGATTGAATCACGTGATAGTTAATGTAGGCTATGTAGGACTTGAAAAAAAAATAGAAAGAAAGAAATCCACTCAAGTTTGAGTGTGAGAGTGCAAATGTGAGTGCAAACATTTAAGGTAAGGGTCAACAATTTTAGTACAGCCACAAAAGCGAATGTGAATGTCCTGACATCTGAGGGTATTTCTATAGATGCGTTTTGACCCTTACACTCACAATACGCCTGATAGTCGAAAAAGATGCCGAAGGTCAGAATTAAATGGTTAGCTAAAATAACCTACGAAGTATTGGCATCTTGTGTCATTTGAAAGGCTTGAAGTCCGTCACTGAGTTGTCCAAAATTGATTCGAGAACATCTCGACACATTTGCCATTGTCTTGTCAGTTGTGTATACTTGGTACCATTCACCAGTGAACTAGAAAGAAAAAGGAGAGTCTTACTTCATTATGCTAATTTAACTGCAAAACAGGGAGTGGCTGTTAGATTTCTGCTACAAAATGTCGCAAACCGAACGTCTTTATTTCGTCTGATTAAAAAGTTACCAAAACGTATATATCGGCATCGGTTACGATTATGTCCAATTACTGTTTGATACCGATTTCAGTCAAATTTTAAGGTTAATACAACGCTTGGACGATTGTCACTAGTACAGACTACCGGGCGCCCCCCCCCCCCCGGGTTATCTAATCATTCTGAACCGTATGAGAAATAAAATATTTTTCGAATTAGGTCTATAGTTGGGTTTAGGATATCTGTAAATACTCTGAACACAATTTCAACAACAAATAAAGAAGAACAAACGAATACTCACCTATTCGTGTGGCGCTATACAGTATAGTGTCGGCATGAGGCCAACCGTGGTAAGTGGGAGAAAATATACAGAAAGCGAATTAAAGTGCTTATTTCAAACACTTACAGTTCTAACTATTTCATCAATCGAGATGAAATTTTGTACAATGTTGTTGTTTAGTGACCAGCTTTCATCCGATAAATCGGCAAAAATATTATTGCATATGAAGGGGTCAAACTAAGACCACCTAAAACGTATTCAACTCATGTGTCATTTTGTCGACTTATTTACGCACTTCTCCCACTCAGAACTAAAAAAGTACCGGATCAAGTTTCCAACTAACACTATTTGATAGGAAATGCCCTGGAAGTGCGCTTTTCATGTGGTTAATCTAGCTGAATCTGAGAGGTGGGGCAGGGGGGGGGGTAACTTTAAATCGTCGAATCCGTTGCCTGGTATTGTTAAGAGAATTGTTTTAACCAAAGTTCGAGGGACGATGCTATAAGATTCGCTATCAATTGTGATTTTTTCGTACCGCATTTTATTCATGGCAATTTTTTTTCTGTTGCGTTTTGTTCCCTCGCCATACCGCATGTTTTTGTGTGTACTCTCCTGATTAATTTGTCAGTGGATTATTTTCTTCCACATTGTATAAGTTTTAAATGTTTGTTGAGCTCTGTGCAGCCCATGGCAATGCGCATGTTTCTCAAATAATGTTAAATTTAAAGTTAAACGGATGCCACTCAATGCACCGACACTTGCAGCTTTCAGTTGATGGAAATTGAGTGTTTAGCCGCGCAAATTCATTACGCAGCAAAAATTATGAACAGGATTACGCGAATGCTGTTATTGCAACATCAAAATAATTACGTAAAAAAAATTTAAATAAAACGAAGCAAACAAAACAAAAATCATATATTACGAACAAAAAACTTTTACAATAGACAATTGTTGGGTAAACTTTGACAGTCGTATGTAAGAAATACGAGCAGTGAAATTTTTATTTAAGTTTGTTAAAACCGAAAACAATACACTGATTTACACTGTATCCCAACCGATGGTGACAAATTTGATAAGGGTGAAGTACAATCTATCAACAATTCTGAATTTCAGTTGTTCACTTTAAGTTGAGTGTTGGGATATGTGGAGTGCACGTTAATAAGAACCCTTCAGTATCTCCAAGAAACATTTCTTATTAGAAAGTTCAGGATTTTAAGTAATTTTTCCAATTACCAGAAGAAAAATAAAAACGGCAACAACACACCTTCGCTAGAGAAAAGTTGGTATCACCAACTATTGGGGGACACGCAACAGGGCCTCCCGGGTTTGGTGCGCATGCTTGTACTGTACTTAACAGGAATACAGCAGACAAGAACACGGGATATAACATCGTCAGCATATTTCTGAAACATAAAAATTAAAAAAAATATAACGATGCATTGTTCTTTACAATAAGCGTAACATGTAAACGTTGTTAGGGTTACGAATTTTACAATCGGTGGCGAGAGGTTACAATCGAGATGCTTACACATTGAGGAAATTAGTTTAAAATACACACTGGCTTGTTTTGATTTACTGTAAAAACAGTAGCGTCGTGGTTTATTATACCATTATATTAAATAATAAAAAAGGAGGGTGCGTTTCGTCTCTACACTTCATAGCTTCATGGTAAAATAAACTACGACTTGGTTGTATACAATCACTCCAGGAGTCAACATCAGGTACGCTAAATTTACAAAATTTAAGGGGGGTTCTGACAAACTACATAAAAAAATTTAATAGTTGTATTTTTTAAAGATCATTCCGAGCATTGATTACCGTTTGTGTGTGTGTGGCGGGGGGGGGGGGCGGGGCTAATTTTAAGGTTGCCAAAATCATTACCTTTAGGACATGCATTAATAAACATCTGATTTTTTAACGACAATTAACTAAAGGAAAGCCAGTCACCGTCAGCCACCAGCCAATCACACCTCCTTAACACAGATAAAACGAGCTCACGGCATGTTAAAACTGTCACCTTTGTCCCGCCATGTTGTTTTTACAGTCGAATCGTCTGGTTTTCTGGTGTCCGCCACATAACGCAAGTATGACGGAACTACATTAGTTCTAAACAAATACGTCGAACCTGATAATCACTTGATTCGACTTCCCACCAACGCACGATTAATTGTTGGTTACCATGGTGAGAGAACGATCAGCCTGTACAGCTTTCCGCATAAACGCGGTAGATCTAATTGCCGCTAATATTCGAAGCACAAGCCAGTGTTGATTTTTAAACTTTGGGACTGAACACTCGTTAGCGTTAAATTACGGTTTTAAGATTGAAGAAATTTAAAGCAAAAAGTGGCAAAAGAAAAACAAAAAATAATCCTGATCAATCTTCTTGTAAGGTGGTCATGGGTGGTAGACCTCAGCCAGACTGGCTCAAGAAGCTGGTTTGGTCGGGGATTTGAAAGATGAACCTTTGAAAGTCCCTACCAGTCAGTTCCGGCCAGGGTAGCATGAGAGACTGCTAGCCAACATCAGCAGGTATGGGATGTGTTCTGGACAATATCTCGACCCCTCCCATGATCGGAGATTTCCTGGTTCGAATCTCCTTCTTTGCTCTTACTGCAGGCTAGTTCATTAGACTTGTAAGCCATCCACTAAGATTCAAAATTAAACCCTTTTATCTACACGGTATTGGTTTGCGTCACAAGGCTCAACAAAACTAAAGTTTAAAAATATAAAGATAAAGGGCCACCTAAAGATCAAAATAAAAGTCTGTACAACAATATATTTTTGGAGTGTGAAAGGAGTCAGAACCAATAGGATCCACTGACTGGCCCGAAAAAAATCCACTCACCGATAAAGTAATAATAATAATAATAATAAAGGTATTTATTTCCATACAGTAAAAAACTATTTACAGTACATTTACGATTTACATTTTACGATTTACATTGACGATTTACATTTACGATCATACAGTAAAAATCTATTTTAATTTTTGGCACTTGCCAACAGTTTTGTGACTTAGTAACAAGATAGTAAAACACTAACCAAACACAAAGTGGGATACCAACACTATCCAGACATCTTACTAAGGAACAAAGCTGTTGGCAAGTGCCGAAAATTAAATCTTTTTTACTGTATGACCTTCGAGTGGATTTTACCGCCTAATAAGGATATTTAAGGTTTTTGTTCGTCCCTTACTCGCGTATGCCAGTCCTGTATGGTCGTCGTTACTGGGGAAGATATCGACAAAGTTGAATCCGTTCAACGCCGATTTACGAACAGCATTGTTTGCAGAGCCTACTTTACTGCCCTGCACCGTCGCAATACGGCTGGTTCTGTTGCAGAACAGTTTACCATGGAGTTAGTGTGTGAGTACATAATTACATGGATTTAGCTGTTTTTTTCTTGCGTGTCTCTTAATTTTACGATAATTTTACCAAAAATTACCATATTTTTTTTTTTATTTTTTTTTTAAAATAGAAATTTTGACGAGCCTTAAGTCAGCCGAAGCAATTAATGCTTGTATGGCTGAACCTGCTCAATTTTGAACGTTACCAGATTTGGCGCTCAAATACGCCATGTTGTTTGAAGGTTTTTAATGGTTATTTCAAAATGATGCGATTGACGGTTATTAAGTTATTTAGCAAAATTTAAAAACCAAATCGTGTAAAAGACGAGTTAGTTGCTAACGAATCCAAATAACCTAAAATTTCGAACAGGAGCAAAATTCCTCCCGGCCGCCCATAGACAGCAACCCTTTCACCCAGCCGACGGTTTTTCATTCGTAAAAAGCCTGTCATCAGACTGGCTGAAATTATTCTAGTTCCCATTCCAAAAAGCTTGTGCGAAAACTTACCTAAGTTAGTTGATGCAGTATTTAAAATACGTTGTAATGCTCCCTCTCGTAGGACGTTCGTGTCTTTTACAGACGCACTGTCTGTATTTGTACTTTGCAGAACGCGGAAATAATATTTCTGTCGGGTTAAATTTTTATTTGACAAATATTGATTGTTTCCTACATGTTGAAATTTCTTAATTTGTGAACGACGAACAGGTAACTATACCCCCGTATGAAGTGTTTCGACAAAACGCGTGTTGTTCCGTGGTACATGACTGCGTAGAGACACCTACGCGAAATTTGGGCGTCAGTGTCACGCTTGTGGCAGGATTTACCGTTAAGGTAAAATGAGTAATGGAATAAATACGTCACAGAATATGATAATAATTCTCTTAGTTTCAAAACTGATGACGGAGTTAGTCAGTACCGGTTTTGCGATTTATGGAGCTGGTACTGACATAGTCTTTACAAGCAAAACTGGAATAAGTCGGACTAAACTCGTACGTATGAGATTGCTTAAAAGCGGTATACGGACATTTAGGCGATGGACACAGGGCCGCATAGACTGGGAGGGGGGGGGAGGGATGGGGAGGGAGCTTCCCCCCAACCATCCAAGAAACACATACAGTTGGCAAATTCGAGTTGTCGAGTTAGCAAAATCGGACAAATTTTCACTGTAAAAAATTCCAGTTTCCTCGAGTACTGGTTAATTATTATCATCATTTCGTCAGTTTGAAAGGAAAGTTTACAATACATTTTTTTTCCATCAGTTTTCGCAACACTTCTCTATAGCTTGGGAGTAACTGAAAGGCTGCCCCTGATCATTTCTGGTTGCTTCCCTGCATAGCTAGGCTGTAAGGATTGGGGGAAGAGAAGCTCCGCGAAAATTTGCGTAGTTGGCGAAATTGGAAATTGGCTTGGCCGTTTTGTTTGCTATGTAACCACCATAACTTATAAGTATCACAGATAATGTAGAAAATAAAAACAAAAAAAGGACAAAACTGTATTCCCACCGAGTTTGAAGTTGTGATAACAATTAACTTCGCGAAAATCGTACATAGTTGGCAAAACTGAAAACTGAGTTTCTATTTT
Organism: Lithobius niger; assembly: GCA_023313725.1. Classification (NCBI taxonomy): domain Eukaryota; kingdom Metazoa; phylum Arthropoda; class Chilopoda; order Lithobiomorpha; family Lithobiidae; genus Lithobius; species Lithobius niger. Next base: position 17,880 of record JAHWFP010011063.1, on the reverse strand, counting down.
ACTTCCTATAGTTCTTTTTCTGTTAGATAGCGCCGCTCAGAAGGGGTTTTAGCGTGGAGCAACTCGTAACTGGTATTTTAGGAGGGTAGAAAATTACCGGCATATTAATATACCAAAACACAACATCACTGCCAGGATTTAAAACGTTTAAGTAATGCAGAAATATCAACAAACTCTGCATAAAACAAACTCTGCGTAAGGACTTCTGCCAATCTATCGCCGTCTAAAGTTGTGATATCAAATAAATCTAAAAAATTTGCATTAATTTTTTAGATTTATTTGATATCACAACTTTAGACGGCGATTTGATTTACTAGTTCGTCTGCTAGTCCATCAATCAGTGCCTTGGTTTTAGTTAAAACAGTAACGTGAACTAAAGCTGTACTTCATGAAAATCAGGTACAGTTGGCAAAATCAAAAACCTAGTTGGAAAAATTGAAATAGCTGTTTGATTTTCTGTTGTCCTTTTTCTGTTAACCTATCGCCACTAAATTTGTATTTGTATTAACGCAGAAACAACTACATTTTTCAAATGAAAATTGTTAAAAATTTTAAACTTGTTAATTTCGAAGGTCCAAAATTTGACGACAAGAGTTCATAAGATCCCATATTAAAGGACAAAAGTGACCGACCCAAAATCCACGAAATGATGGCAAAAATTACCCTACGGGACCGGTAATTATTTTTCGCCGGGGAGGCCAGAGGACCCTCTCAAGGCGGAGGTCATAAATTTTTCAGGGGAAGAGGTCAAAAGGGAGAGGTCAAAAACTACACTGACCAATATGAAAAAATGGCTCTTTCAGCAGTCAAAATTTCCAAAAACGGCTCAGCTTCTGTGGGGCAAGCGCGCCCCGCCCCCCGCCCCATGTTGTTTACAAGGTTTTGGAACTAATAATGTTATTACTGGAAGTACAGTTTTTACAAAAAAAAACTTTATAGCTATATAGAAAAGCCTTGGCACCTGGTTTCTTGGCGTCATCTGCATTCTCAGGTGCTGTGCTGACTATGTTAGGATGTGGTCATACAAGCAAACAGTGTGTTCATCATACTTTTGTAGGAATCTCGACAAAATCACATCATTTTTGGACCTTAGGGTAGGGGGAATCAAGTTTTTTTTCAGGTCTTGAAGGGGGAGTCATCAAAAATTTAGTGGTCACATTTTCATTTCCCGCCCCACCCCCACGGCCATAAATAATGATCGGTCCCCAAGATCCCCTGGATCAATGGAAAAAAATTAAATTGGAGCATGTTGATTTCAAATGTGGAAGCTCTTCTCCAATAATACCCCAAGTTGTTTTGGACAAAACTGAGGTAAAATGTTTCGCCATTTCTTTCGTCTTTCGACGCTCCATTATTTAAAAACTGGAGCATGTTGTTGTTTTAAAATGTGAAAGTTTTTTTTACAATGATACCTCTAGGCCTATAGTTGTTTGGGATACAACTGAGAAAAAGATTTCATTACTTTTTTCACCTTTCGATATTACATTTAAAAAAATATTTCTGCCCCTGATCTGCTGCCTATGCTTGCACACACGAGTCGTCGTCATTCATTATAGCCTAAAAGTCCAAAATGTACAATTGATTCAACCATCAATCGTCAATGGCCATCTGGCCTGTTTATAAAATTCTAAACCGAACTGTTTAATTTAATTTGGAAAAAAAAATATCTAAAAAAAAATATGATTTAGTCACAATAAAATTTTTACAAAACCTACCATCCTAAAAAATGAATAAAAAAAATCACCAAAATTTGTTTGACAATTTGTTGCTTCAGTGTTCACTGGAGGCTAGAAACAGGCACTAAAATAGCATCCCCTGACCCCGCTGGGGGAGCTTACAGCGCTCCCCCAGACCCCCTAGCTGAGCTGAGCGGACCCCTTCAAAAGTACTTTACTGGCAGCACTACTGACATTATTTAAACCAGTTGCCAAAATCATAAGATGAGTTGGCAAACTGAGAGTCACTC
>JAHWFP010011063.1:0-15814 GCA_023313725.1 Lithobius niger | reverse complement strand
GGCCCTGGATGGACACTTAGGCAGTGGACACTTAAGCTATATACTTTAGGATTGGACGTAAACCACTGAACACTTAGGCGACGGGCAAAATAAAAGTGTATACTTTACACTTTGAAATCGAAATTTGAATATGATAGCTTATCTTTACAATTGTATACTTAAAATTAAAACGTTAATGAGTGATCGTAATTTTTTCTTAAGACTACCCATGCGTGCACTCCTAAGAACCACTTTATTAACATTTAACAGCCTTAAAACAAAAAGTAGGAGGAAGTGCGCAGAGGAAGAGTACCATTCCCGCTGTGAATTAACAGAATACTCTTTAGAGAAGCTCAAGTGCAGGGGGGGGGGGGGGTTCTCATTTTTGTCGATTTCGATTGCTATTTTAGGTTAGGTCAGTTGCCTTGGCTCGAAGTTTACCAAGCATGTTATGAAGTTACACCAGGAAACGACTTTCTTGACTTTTTCTTTCCTGAGCTTCATTTTTTATTTCCGTGAAATAAACAGAAGTTTTATTATCGCAGAATAATATTAGCATCGTGGGTATGTTGTTTGGCGACGCACGGATTTGATTGATCTAAAGGCCAAACCAGACTGGCTGCTCGTGGTTGCATCACGACGCAAGATGGTGTAAGAAAAACGCCAAAATTGATTGATAAATGCAACACCAACCATATGATTGCTGCAATTTTGACCTTGTAGGCGTGTAGCGGCTATTCCTGCGGCTTATTGTGGATCCTACTGCTTTGTGCATCACTATTTGTCACTTCTATCCGCAAGGTCAATGGCTTAATCGTCCGGACATTTAGGCGCAACTAGTGGACACTTAGGCGAAATAGGATCAAAATTGCTAAAAAAAATTTTAAAAATGCACTAAAAATGAGCAAATTTGTTTTTAATATATTAATGCATGTATTTATGCTTGTAACTCAATGTCCAGTGCCCAGCAACTTCTAAAATACACATGTAATGCCGCCTAGGCTTAAGTGTCCGATATTTATCGCTTAATTGTCCACCCGTTTAGAAAATTGTTGTTTCTTTGTTGCCAAAACATCTTAACCTGATAATTTAGCATTACATTCGAATGTGATGTTCCCCTGGAGGTTTCTTCCGGTGCGCAGGTGCCTGCTTGCGTATCCCTACTGCGCATGTGCGTGGCAGTACTCCCTTATAAAAGCGAAAGCGCGGACGCTTTCGGCATTCATTTTTCCTCCAGAGGTGTCTTCACGCCACCTTGCGCCGCAGTTCCCCTGTCTTTCGCACGGAAATTTGGATTCCACCCGATGATGGCCGCCGTTCCCGATGAAGCTCCCACTTTGCTCGCCGCTCCCTCTCATGCTCTTCTTCGTCCGCAAGCTACTGCTTTCACCCTCGGCGATCGCTGGATCTCCGCCCTCGACCTCGCCGCCATTGGCCAGATTCCTGCTGAAGCACCACTTTCAAACGTCAATGTGATCACGGGCTCTCCCTTGCAGCCCGGTCAGCGCCAGCCGAGCCGTTGGACCTTACGGCTCTACAAGAGGACTTTCAAAGGGCGAAAGTCATCTACCGTGAAGCCAAGAAATCCCTTCTACAAGCAACGGCCGCTTCTCGCTCGCCTGCCCGTAATTCTCCTTTGGATTTATCGTCCAACTCATCCCGAATAGGTTGAAGTGTTTCCCGTAGCGAAGTCCGGAACATAATCCAGGAGACGGTCCGTGTGATGCAAGACAATCCCATGCCGCCTCCCTCTTGCACGTCCTCCGCTCGTCACGCTCGCACGCAAGCCTGGATAACCTCTGCCTCCAGCCGCGACTCCCGCAAACGGGACTCGGCGTCTCCCTCGGGCGCTCTCAAGAAACGAAATCTGTCTTCTCGCTCTCGCCCGCAAGCTCCCCCTGCTGCCGTCCCCACGGCTACCGCTGATGCTCTGCCGCCGGCCACTCCATTTTCGTCCGGCAAGAGGATTCACTTCCCGGACGACGCTGCCGACGACCTGACTTTCTCCCTGGCTTCTCTTTAAAGACGGTCGAAGAGACCATTCCCGATTGTTTTCTGTTCAAATCGTCGCAGTCAACCGATGCTCCCGTGATCAACCGGGGACTTAAAACTGGCTTTGGTTTCGCCCTTAGGGACAAAAACTCAAAACTTCGCAACCTACTTGGGTAATCCACCACGCTGTTAACATGCCTCCTCCGGAATGAAGGCTCCCTACTCGGCAAAGGCGACCCCCTCGTTCTTGACAAGGAACCACCACCACCTCGACCAGGCCGTGAAAGCAGTTTCTTTCGCCCGCTAGGCGATGGCACCACTAACCTGAATAACTTCGCAACCTACCTCGAGTGTGAGTTCTTAGGCAGTGAAGTAAAGATGGACTTCGGTACCGCTTTATCGGTTCCCAAGAAAGCTGACATCCCAACTTTCGTCCTATACGAAAGCGACAAGTGCCTACGGCTGAGTCTTCGTGCCGTGTCGCAAGCCAACGTTCTCAATAAGGCAGTGAACGCCTTGTGCGAGAAATTATCTTCGGACGCAAGTCCCGAAGAACTACGCAACCTTTCATCCCTAATCACGCAGCTCTTCCAGAAGGCAAGTTTCGCCACATATCATTCCATCAATTGGGCCACTAGAGCTCTTTTTAACAACACCTTATTCCTCCGGGACATTGCTCATTCACCCGCCGCCAACCTGAATGTCTCCACGATGCACCGTCTCCGGAACCAGCCCATCCACGAGTCGGACACGCTCTTCTTTGGTCTAATCCCAACTCTCGCCCCTCACTTAGACATTTCTAGGAAACCGAAACCACTAAAACAAAATTCTTCCAACTTTCGTCCGGCTCTGAAGAATAAACAGCCCATTTCTCGCCTCCCCTCAGATAACTGGAACAAGACTGCGACTCCTGCTCCATCTCCTCGCTCCAACAACTTTCGTCCAAGAAACCTGCAGCCCTTTCGGGCGGACCAGCCTCTCTCCCGCTCCGGCCAGCGCAACCAGAAAGGAGCCGCTACTCCAGACCAACGAAGCCGCCACTCGTCGCCAGGGGGCAGAAGCGGTTTTCGTAAAAATCAACAATGACGCATCTCACCCATCCGGCCTCCCAGTTGGCACGAGACTTCGCCGATACCTCCCAGCCTGGCTACAATTAACATCAAACACAAAAGTCCTTTTCATCATAGAACACGGTTTTCGTCCGGAGTTTCTTTCAAAACCCCCGCTCCTGCTGACACCGCCATGGGATTTCTCTCCACCAGTAACCCCACTACTTTCGTTCGAAATCTCAGAACTCCTTCAGAAAGATGCAATACGGGAATGCCGCAAGCCAGGCCCGGGTTTCTACAGTTCCATTTTCACCCGACCAAAGAAGTCAGGATGCTCCCGTCTAATTTTCAACATGAAACCTCTCAACAGATACATCCTCAACAACCATTTCAAGATGGAAACTCTCGAAACAATTCGTCTTTCATTCAAACAAGACGACTGGACGGTCTCGATCGACCTGGAAGATGCTTACCTCCATGTCCCACTCCACCCGGCTATCACGCACCTTTTTCGGTTCATCTACAACCAAAAGGTTTACGAATTTCGCTGTCTTCCCTTCGGCCTGAACGCAGCCCCCAGAATTTTCACAAAGGTTCTCAAACCAATCTTAGAAAAACTACACCAAAACGAAATTCAGGCCAACGCCAATCTGGACGACTGGGCCCTCAACACTCCGGACCGTCTCATACTGAAACGAAACAAGTACAAGACCATATCCCTATTAAACCGACTGGGCTTCGGAATAAACTACTCCAAATCTCGCCTAACACCAGCACAAGTATTCACCTCTCTCAGAGCCTCCTTCGACCTCGCACAGCAAGCATTGCCCCGTCCCCGGAACGGATAGAAGATCTTCTTCTTCACGCCCGTCTCTTTTGGTCGAAAACACGTTTTTCCCCTCGGCAACTAAACTCCCTCATCGGGAAGATGGATGCAATGGCGAACCTCGTCCCCTACGGCCGATGGATGGTAAGACCGTTTCACCACCACCGCATAGACAACCCTGCAATCAATCAGGACCGCCTGGACGAACAAATACCCTTCACTCCCGATTTTCCTCTAGACTCCCTCCTTTGATGGTCAGATGTCATCAACCTCACAAAGACACAACCTCTTTGCGAGCCACATCCCGATCTGCTCATCTTTATGGACGCCTCTAGAACGGGCTGGGGGGCCCATCTTGGCACTCAAGAGGCCTCGGAACTTTGGCCCTCAACCTGCAGGGAACACATCAACTCCCTCGAGCTTGGAGCAATTCTACTCGCCCTGCTCCATTTTCTTCCGAAAATAAGAAATAAGACAATACAAGTCCAGTACGACAACACAACTGCCCTAGCCTACATAAGGAAAGAAGAAGGAACGAAATCCAGATCTCTTCACAGCCTAACGTCAGAGATTTTCAACCTCTGCATCTCGCACAACATCACTCTCCTCCCTCTCCACATCCCAGGCAACAGGAATGTGATTGCCGACTCTCTGTCACGCCAGAAACCACCGACGGGCGAATGGTGCGTCCAGAAATCCATTTGCGAATCTCTCTTCACCATTTGGGGCACTCCAATGATAGATCTGTTCGCCACGAGGCACAATGCCAGACTTCCCCTTTACATAAACCCGATTCCGGACGAAACAGCAGTAGCCTTGAGGTTTCTATGGCAAAACCTGTTCGCCTACCTCTTCCCCCCCTTCAAACTTCTTCCACAAGTTCTTCTAAAGATCCAAGAAAGCCAGAGCTTGTTCCTACTCATAGCCCCCCTCAGGCCATCAGCAGCGTGGTTCCCGCTTCTACTGGAACTTCTAGTCGACACTCCTGGAAGTCTACCCTCCTCAACCAGATCTTCTGTCCCAACAGAAAGGAACAAAGCTACACCCGAATGTACCAAACTCAACCTACACGGGTGGCTAATATCATCAAACTCCTTTTTTGAGGAGTTTGATGATATTAGCCACCCGTGTAGGTTGAGTAGGCTGGAATTCATTGAGAAGAGGCCGAACCCATCGCCTCAAAGGCAACCAGGAATTCCATTAACCGGATGTACGACAGCCACTGGTCCAAATGGATTCGTTGGTGTATTACGAAACAAGCTAATCCTATCAACCCACCTCTTCCCACCCTACTAAACTTCTTCAGAGACTTGTTCAACATCGACAAACTCAAAGGCTCCACAATCCTGGTATATCGATCTGCCCTAAACACCGTCTTCAAAGCCGCCAATAACACGAACCTACTCGATGACTACCGTATTTTGGCACTTCTACGTTCTTACGAAAATGAAAGACCAACCACCAGAAGATCAATAACAGATTGGGACCTTTCTCTCGTGCTCCAATCCCTAATGAGTGAACCATATGAACCCCTTCAGGATGCATCCCTTCACCTCATGACCCGCAAAACAGTCTTTCTCGTCACTCTCGCAGCCAGACTACGGTGTTCAGCCCCAACTTTTCCTCTGTAACCCTCTACCCAAGATCATCGTACAGAACGAAAACACAAAAGCCCTTGGAACCTCCGAAACCAATCACTTTCCCGGCTCTATCCACCTTAGTTGATAACGAACCAGAACGTCTTCTTTGCCCAGTCAGAGCCTTGCGCTTCTACCTAGCTCGGACCCGCCATGAAAACATCCGCCGAGGAAGAAACCAACTTTTTGTCCCAATTGATCCTCAAACGGGCGAAACATCAGCAGCCATGGTATCAAGATGGATTAAGAAAACAATCGAAGCAGCCTACGAGAAAACTCTAAAGGAGAGCATGAGAGTGACGGCTCACGAAGTGACAGCTATCTCCACTTCATGGGCTCAACACAACGCCATTCCAATAGAAGAAATCCTAGCAGTAGCGTCTTGGCGCCATCAGTCGACCTTCACATCCCACTACCTCAGGGACGTGTCAAGAGAAGAATCAGGTCTGCACCGGCTGGGACCAATCGTCGCAGCCAGAACAGTAGTCAACCCCCAATTACGCACTCGGAACACAGAAGCAAGTCATCCCTGAAGGAAGCAAGCCACCCAGACGGAAGCAAGCCATCCAGAAGGAAGCAAGACCCAAACAACGGCCCTTTTCAGGGCCACTAAATCCTACGAAAGATATCCAAGTCCCTGTTTACACCTGTTCTGAATAAAGTGCAAATTTTTCTCTTCCAGACAAAAATTTTTTGGGGGAATGCCTGCTTGCATCACGGGGCGCTCGTCAGGACGGTGCCCACCACCAAACTTTGACGAGGTCTGCTGATAATGCTAAATTATCAGGTTAAGATGTTTTGGCAACAAAGAAAGAACATTTTGCTGGTCCCCAGCCAGGCCGGCTAAAAATGGTTTCTTTGTGCCTAAAACATACTTAACCTACTCCCGCCCTGCCTCCCCTATCGAGTCACCGCCTGACACATTGAGAGAAAAATTTAATGCCGAAAGCGTCCGCGCTCTCGCTTTTATAAGGGAGTACTGCCACGCACATGCGCAGTAGGGATATGCAAGCAGGCGGCTGCACACCGGAAGAAACCTCCAGGGGAACATCACATTCGAGGAATGTAATGCTAAATTATCAGGTTAAGTATGTTTTAGGCACAAAGAAACCATTTTTAGCCGGCCTGACTGGGGGCCGGCAAAATGTTCTTTTTCTCACCAAAGTTTCCGTTGCCTAAGTGTCAGTGAATCCTTGGCAACATTGCGCAATCTCTTGTAATGTCGGAATCTAAAATCTATAAACTAACATGAAATTTCCAGATAGCGATTTATTTTAGGCTCAGGGTGGCTATAGATAATGCCGCTTTTATGAAGCTCGGGGTAAAGTAATACCTGCTGCTAGTAACGGCACCAGATGGCAGTCTCTGGTAGGAGGCGAAACTAAAAATAAAAAATGGTAGCATTGTTAGCGTCATTTAACTATATAGTAATAGCAATACAACTTCCGAAATTAATGAAATACTCGTGCGTGGGCAGCATCTGAAGTTATGTGTTCATTTCAAACCGTATTCAATTCGTTACGGAAGAAGATACAGCCGGAGTTGATCGTTTGGCAACAAATAAAGGTGGGTGCCCCCACATTAATGACCTTTCACAATCATCTTCTACCATGTTCGATCTTAAATATATCTGATATTCCTGAAATTCCTAAATTTTGGAAATTTGTCCTGAAATGTCCTTATTTTTTCACATAATGCCCTGAAACTCTTGAAATTTATCAAAATTCTAAAATTAAAAAGGACACTTGATAAAAAGCAATTATTATCTAAGCCTTAATTTTTGTACGTGCGTAACAAATACGATAAATAAAAAACCTGTATTGTTCATGAAATTAGGGAGAATGCTTCTGCATGGATCTTGGCAGACTTAGCTAAGCAACGTGTTTAGTCAGTCAGCCATCACTACCAGCCATCATGGACTTCTGCATGTACTGTCACACTACGTGCATAAGTCACAGTACATGCATAAGTCTATGATGGTACACGGCTATCGCTACCGCTAATGTTAGGCCTACGTGTTTTGAATGGTGGATCTGGATATATCGTGCAGTGTGTGACGAAAATTACAAATTGAATTAGTGCTATATTTTAAAGTTGCCCAAGTAATGATTAATGGTACTAAAAAACTGTTTGAAGTTCGCAGCAAATTGAAAATGTAAAAAATGAAATAGGCTAGTCAGTTTGCGTGCAAAACAATCTGGGAACCACCTTTCAGCTAAGATAAAGAAAACAACTGCCTAAATAAATATTACAATATAAAAACAAAATTTTATATTAGTTTGATAACATGCTTAATTGATACTCAAGACTGAAATGTAGTTACATTTTTTTTGAAAATTCCAATAAATGTCCTGAATGTGTTAAAAAATTTGGTCCAACATGATGTCTTAATTTTATTTTATATGGACTTCTACCACTGTATCTTCGATTGGAGCAGGGACCGGCTATTGCAACTTCCTTACCCGAAATGCTTGGTCTTCCATGTCGGAAAAAAAAACCCCGTTTCACAGTTTTTTTTGGCTGATCGCCAAATTCGAGACGTTTATTCTGTTAACGATCTTGGTATCTGCCTTATTGCTGACTTGAAGAGTACAATACACTTTGACCAGATTGTTGCTGGGGCTTTCTGACGTTTGGCCATTGTAAATCGATGTTTTACGTCTGGTAAAATGAGCCTCAAAGTTTGGGCTTTTAAAGTATTCGTTCGTCCATTGCTTGAATCTGCGAGCCTGTTGTGGTCGCCATCACTCTTGGGCGAATATCAACAAGATCGAGAGAGTCCAGGGGTGTTTTTACAAACGACATCGTCGGTTTTAAGAATATAACATATTCGGAAAGACTTATGGTTACAAGCCTTGAGTCTCTAGAGCTGCGAAGACTTCGTGCGAATCTTTATCTTAGCTTTAAGATTGTCAAGAGCTTCACGGATATCGATATGATACCTTTGTTTGATTTAGCACCATGTGTCAAATACACGTGGCCATCCCTTTAAATTGTAGGAAGAACATCTTTTCCTTTAGAGTTGTTCCTGTCTGGAACTCCCTTCCAGAAGCTGCAGTTACTGCTCGCAGCCCAAAACATTTTCGGTCAATCATGTTAAAGTATCGCTTGAAATCTTTCGTGAAACGTGCCGAGTTCTGTTCTCTTAGCTTTTTTAACTTAGGTTTCCGGCGGCGCTTCGTCAAGGCTGGCTGTTGTATATTATATTATATTTCGTGTTATGGGCATGTGTTGTGTTTTATGTTATATTATGTGTAATATAGTATATTATATTTTCGGCCACTCTGCCCTGCTTTCAGCACACAAGATCATGCGCATACTTAGCTCCACTCGTAACTTTAAAAAAAATTAATTTCTTTTCAGTCTTAAGTCAGCCTAAGAAATTTAATGCTCTTGTGGCTGAACCGGCACAATTTTGAACATTACCCGACTTTTTAGAGAAGTACAACTATCTGGTAAAAGGTGGTGCCAACCCGAGGATTCGATCCGGGAAACCTCTCCGATCATCGTAGGGGCCGAAAGATTGTCCAGAATCAGCCAAAATAGTTCCCATTGCCACTAAAGGAGCATGGCAGTCTCTCAGGGGTATTAGAACGTTTTCACTCCAGACTTTTCCCCCTGGATATTCCCCCCCCCCCCACGAGAACGACAGCGGACAAATTCCCCCCTTAACTCGGACATTATCTCCCCGGACACTATCTCCCCAGACTATCTCCCCCCCCCCCCCCCCCCCGACCCCCGAGACACTTTTCACAATGTCTGTTTTCATTAAACAATTTGTCTACTTTCATTGAATGTGTTTACTTTAAAAGTAGTGCCTTAACCATTTTACCCGAAATTCACGGAGGAGGCGGAAGCAGAGAGTGGGAGGGGGGGGGGGACGTAATTCCAGTTGTGTTACAGATTAGGGTAGGTTCGGTTAGATTAATTGCCTAGGCTCGACTTTCAACGGGGGCGGGATACGACTTGCATGTGGCATCCTAAGTTTGGTTTAAAAAGTGGTCTGTGACGTTCAGGACCGAAGCGATGGGAGAGCTTCCCCCCCCCCCCCCCCCCCAACCATCCAAGAAACACATACAGTTGGCAAATTCAAGTTGCCGAGTTGGCAAAATCGGACAAATTTTCACTGCAAATTCCATTTTCCACGAGTTCTGGTTAATTATTATCATCATTTCGTCAGTTTGAAAGGAAAGTTTACAATACATTTTTTTCCCATCAGTTTTCGCAACACTTCTGTGTAGCTTGGGAGAAACTGAAAGGCTGCCCCTGATCATTTCTGGTTGCTTCCCTGCATAGCTAGGCTGTAAGGAGTGGGGGAAGAGAAGCTTCACGAAAATTTGCGTAGTTGGCGAAGTTGAAAATTGACTCGGCTGTTTTTTTGCTATGTCACCACCGTAACTTATAAGTATCACAGATAATGTAGAAAATAAAAACAAAAAATTGACAAAACTGTATCCCCACCGAGTTTGAAGTCGCGATAACAATTAACTTCGCGAAAATCGTACACAGTTGGCAAAACTAAAAACTGAGTTGCTATTTTACTTCTTATTGTTCTTTTTCTGTTAGACAGTGCCGCTCAGAAGGGGTTTTAGCATGGAGCAACTCGTAACTGGCATTTTAGGAGGGTAGAAAATTACTGGCACATTACTATATCAAAACAGAACATCACTGCCAGGATTTAAAACGTTTCTTAGGTAAAGCAGAAATATCAACAAACTCTGCATAAAACAAACTCTGCGTAAGGACTTCTGCCAAATTATCGCCGTCTAAAGTTGTGATATCAAATAAATCTAAAAAATTAAAGCAGAGTTATTTGATGTACTAGTTCGTCTGCTAGTCCATCAGTGCCTTGGTTTTAGTTAAAACAGTAACGTGAACTAAAGCTGTATTTCATGAAAATCGGGTACAGTTGGCAAAATCAAAAACCGAGTTGGAAATTGAATTAGCCGTTTGATTTTCTGTTGTCCTTTTTCAGTTAACCTATCGCCACTAAATTTGAATTTGTATTAACGCAGAAACAACTACATTTTTCAAATGAAAATTGTTAATCTCGAAGGTCCAAAATTTGACGATAAGAGTTCATAAGATCCCATAAGGACAAAAGTGACCCAAAGGCCACGAAATGAGGGCAAAAATTACCCTACGGGACCGGTAATTAGTTATCGCCGGGGAGGCCGGAGGACCCTCTCAAGGTGGGAGTCATAAATTTTTCAGGTCCCGTCAAAAGGGGGAGGTTAAGAACACACTGACCAACTGGAAAAAAGTCATTTTTGGACCACAAAAATGGCACTTTCAGCAGTCAAAATTTCCAGAAATGGTTCAGCTTCTGGGGGGCAAGCTCCCCAGACCCCCCATGCTGTTTACAAGGTTTTGAAACTAATAATACTATTACTGGAAGTACAGTTTTTACAAACCCTTGCACTTGGTTTCTTGGCGTCTTCTGCATTTCAGGTGCTGACTATGTTAGGATGTGGTCATACAAGCAAACAGTGTGTTCATCATACTTTTGTAGGAATCTCGACAAAATCACATCATTTTTGGACCTTAGGGTGGGGGGAATCAAGGTTTTTTTCAGGTCTTGAAGGGCAAGTCATAAAAAATTTAGTGGTCATATTTTCATTTCCCACCCCACCCCCACAAATAATGACCGGTCCCCAAGATCCCCTGAATCAATGGAAACAAATTAAATTGGAGCATGTTGATTTCAAATGCGGAAGTTCTTCTCCATTAATAATACCTCAATTTGTTTTGGGTAAAACTCAGGCAAAAAGTTTCGCCATTTCTTTCGTCTTTCGACGCTCCATTATTTAAAAACTGGAGCATGTTTTTGTTTTAAAATGTGAAAGTTTTTTTAACAATACCTCTAGGCCTGTAGTTGTTTGGGATACAATTGAGAAAAAGATTTCATTACTTTTCACCTTTCGATAGTACATTTAAAAAAAAAAATTCTGCCCCTGACCTGCTGCCTATGCTTGCACACAGGAGTCGTCGTCATTCATTATAGCTTAAAAGTCCAAAATCTACAATTCAGTCAGCCCTCAATCGTCAATGGCCAGCTGGCCTGTTTATGTAATTCTAAACTGAACTAGGTTTAATTTAATTTGGAAAAAAATATCTAAAAAAAACATGATTTAGTCACAATAAAATTTTTACGAAACCTACCATCCAAAAAATGAACAAAAAAATCACCAAAATTTGTTTGACAATTTGTTGCTTCAGTGTTCACTGGAGGCTAGAAACAGGCACTAAAATAGCATAAAATGCTTCAGCTTCCGAGGCTCCGCCCCGAACCCCGCTGGTGGACCTTACAGCGCTCCCTCAGACCTCCTAGCTGAGCTTAGCGGACCCCCTCAAAAGTACTTTACTGGCATTCTTTAAACCAGTTGGCAAAATTATAAGATGAGTTGGCAAAATGAGAGTCACTCCCCCCCGCCAACCAAGTACCCTTCGCTACGGCCGTGGTGACGTTGGTTATGCGAGATGATAGGCTAGGCGATGCCATCTGTCAGAGGTGTGCATCGAACGTAATTAGATCGTGCGCACGCTACCTGAATGAATCATAGTTTCATTTTCTGTATTTCCGGTCTGATTTGTGAATACTTTAGAATAAATAGAGCGCATCGCATATGCACCTCTGACAGTGGCAGTTACAATCAATCATTCCTGGCGGGGACTTTGTCAAAGTCTCCTTTCCAGGGGTTCAACCCGATCATCAAACCTTCAGCTGCCAGGCTGAGCTCGCTTACCGCTCAGCCAGGATGACCTTTTTGAAAAAATATACTGGCTTAAAAAAAAAAAAACCTGCTCAGCTAATTCTTATCTAGCTAACAATTAATTTAATATCCTAATGTGACCAACCATATTTTTTAAGCCATGAATTCACTTTGTTTTCGTTACGCTAAATAGTTTCACCCATATATTTATTACTGGCAGAGCGAGAATGGCGTTACCTATATATATATATATATATATATATATATATATTGTACCCTGTCTTGGATGAGCGATAGCAGAACTCACGCTAAGTTCCTGAAGAAGTTGGTCTAGTTAAGTGATTGGGATGGTGACCCTGGCAAGTCCCTGCACGCCATAACAGTTTGAAAAACTACCTGCCTCTTTCAGCCGCTATGGTATCTATTCTGTACAATACCACGGCGCGGCGCGCCGCATAATGATTGGCAGCTTCCTGGTTCGACTCCTCGAGTTTGCCCATTCCCTATTACATCACTTCCATCTAAAGGCACCTAATAAAGTTTCACAATTCAAAATGTATTTATTGCCATGGATTGCACGACGACAGGCGTTCATCAAAACGATGTTATAGCTCTGGCTTCATAACCTTGACTGGATAAGTTTCAATTTTACTACTGTCCACTGCAGCCTGGTCGACAACCGTTGTAACGGCAAGAATACTTTCACTATTGCTGGCTAACAGGACTGGAAGAGTGTTGGAGGGAATCTCTGTGAGCTATTTAGCGGGGCATGGGCAGAGTCCTGGCAACCAACGTATTTTTTAATTCTTCAGGGCCATCTCTGGATTCTGTAATGCACTTTTAGCTTTGGAACCTATGGGTTGGTTAAGGGGTCAAATTGGTTAAAAGTTTCTGTCCGCGGGTCACAGGGGTCATGAGTCATACATAGTCTTAGTAATATTTGCGTGTATTAAACTTTTTTACTACTTAAATAAATTCTTTAAATTTTACAGTGTTTTTTTTCCCCACCCAAGACACGTTAGCATTTTGGATAGCATTTTCACGTTAGCACTTAGTGGTCGTGGAATACGGATTTCATGGATTAAAGTAGAAAGTGATCTTGCCTGAACTTCAAGAATTTGGCTTGAGATGGTTCACAGTAGTTACTGAACTTTAAACTCATTATTTCATTGTTACCAGAGAGTAGACGGAAATATCGGTGCCAAGAGGGCTGACATCAAGTATTAGAAATAGTTTACAAATGCCATCACTCAATCCCTGGTAGGAGTCCTTTGATGAAAAAAAAAACCGGTATACCCTGCCTCAAATTATAAATTTCACTGACGAGGGTTTTGTGTATTTCTGCGTGGTATCTGTGTTCCTGATTTTTTATTATTAGTTTTTTTGTGGTCGTATGTGTACTCTTGTTTTGTCTTTGGTCAGGTCAGTTCCCTTGGCTCATATTTCAGTTAGAACGGATTACGGAACGATTTTCTTATGGGAAATGGCTTGCATAGCCCACGGTGAAATATGGAATGAACTTGGCAAAAACCTAGCAACGAAATTTCAGACAAGTACCAACAAAAAGTATAGTGTTAATGATGCTGTAACGAACTACCACCAAGAAATAAAATATTGTACCACCCCAGAAATGAGTTTCACCACATTAAAAAAATCGGCCATGTAATTTTTCTTAACAGAGTAATTTTGCTCTTAATCATCTTTGTCTCCTTTTCTCCGAGTTCTCATGTTAGCAAACTTACTGTAACTCCAACATTTGAATTCAACTGTTTTTATTTATTCAACTTTTTTACAATTGGCATAAATTGGTAATAACGTACATAACTGACGACTGGTTTTAAGATGACCTTTTCTTTTTTTTTCTTCCCTTTTTGAAGTCGTGTTCGTCTTTCTAGCAAGTACATCCCTCTTGTGGTATAGGATAGAGCGGAGTACGGATTCCTGCTGTTGTCTTGTTCTTGATTTCGTCTGATAAAGTTGATGTACGACTCAGTAGAACTCCGTGTTCTGAGAATAGATATAACAAACAGTTGAGTAGAGATGACATGATACAGTTCAGTACAAGTGACACGAAATCGTTCAGTAGAGATGATGCGAAACAGTTCAGTAGAGATTACTTGATACAATTCAGTATGGATGCCATGAAACAGTTCCATCAAGATGACATGAAACGGATGACTCGAAACAGTTCAGCAGAGATGACACGAAACAGTTCAGCAGGGATAACATGAAACAGTTCAGTAGACATGAAATGAAACAGTTCAGTCGAGAAGACACGAAACGGATGACACGAAACAGTTCACTAGAGATGACATGAAACAGTTCATAGAAATGACATGAAAGAGTTCACACACCTTACAAATTGGCTTATGTTTGGCGGCGCTTTTAGCTCTGCTTTTTCGCAACGAAACCAGTCAATAATGTGAGTTCAGAAGCGACTAGGAAAATTGTTTCGTCAAGAGGAATTCTTATCTTATTGTCACGGATTATAAGACTGCAAGCATTTACTCAAACGTTGTCGGATTTAGCTGTAATCTTGATAGCTTTGTTACCATGGCAACGAACCTTTGTCATCGCGATTAAAATCTAGCTGCGAGAATGCAAAGTTGATTTTTGCATAAACGCGTCCTAAGTGGCGTAGAAATACTGATAAAAGCAGGATAATAACGTTAAGCAATATTACAGCGATTACTGAAAAATAATAGTTCTTACCACTTATTGCCTTGTCCTTCATGACACAAGAGTACACCAAAGCATACGTCTCGTAGTCAGTAATAATGGTTTCTACTGGAAAACCAGAATCCTTGAACCCACAAGCGCCTGAAAAATAAATAATGCCATGGTAAACCATACTCTAGTTTGAGAAAAAAGGAAAGATTTTTATTTCGTTTAATCGGATTATTTAATTAATCTTTCTTAAAATGATTAACAATATTAATTAGTATTAAGAAGTTATAATTAATTAATTGACAGTAATAGTTTTTTTAACTTTACCAACAGTATTGAATGCAAGCAAGGGAAAAGGACAGAGTTAGATTGAAATTGTATTACGCAACAAGCAATTGTTACCAGTATTCAGTTAACTTTGTAGTTTGTTTATAATATAACCAGGAATTTAACAAGAAATACACAAGCTTGACAGACGTTGTTAAGACTTTTTTTTTAAAAAATTAATTCTAGCATTCCTACTGTGTTGCTATAGTGATACAGTCTACGGAAGATTGAATGGCGCATGTATTTACTTTGAGTGTGGTCCTTCCATTCATATTTGTGGGATCTAGACATAGTGTGCACAATAGTATAACAATAAAACCAGAAATAAAAATAAAATAATTTAAGTTACTTTTAGAGTTGGTTTTTATTTTTCTCAATAGATACGTTTCCCACGTGAACAAAAATTGATCTAAGCCAGTGATTTGTTTGTTGTGGACTGTATTACTCTTGCATTACACATGTGAAATATTTTGATTAGCATTCGGTCACGAACGTATAGGAATGGCTGAAACTACTTGACTGTAGTGATACCATTAGCATGCACATACTCTTTTTTACCCTTTTCTGCCCCTTTCGTAGCCTTTTTATTTTCTCTTGTAAGTGTTTTTAAGCCTTTTTTTTTTT
>JAHWFP010011062.1:13007-23056 GCA_023313725.1 Lithobius niger | reverse complement strand
CCCCCCCCCCCCCCGAAGAATGGAATGTTCACACAGCTACTGTCCAGAATACTGACAGAACAAATAACGTTGTGGAAGGATGGAATCATCGCTTTAGTTGTCTTGTAGGACAAAACCATCCTCCAATCTGGAAACTTATTAAACGAATGCAGGCTAAACAAGCAGCAGATGATATCAAAATCCAAAGGCATAAAAATGGGAGCCCTCCAAAACGAAGAACAAAAACTGTGTACAAACGAATGCAAGAAAGGCTCCGTTATCTGTGCCAGCAAATTTACAATAATGAAGTTAGCATTCCAGACTTTTTATCAGGGGCTGCACACAACCTCCGAAAACGACAGTACTGAATTTTGGGGATTTTTTTACCAGGAATTTTTTTGTTGGGGATTTTTTTACCAGGGATATTTTTGGTTGGGGATTTTTTAGCAAGGGATTTTTTAGCAGGGATTTTTTAACCGGGGATTTTTTTTCCGGGGGTTTTTCTTCCTACATTCGGGATATATATGACCACACTAAAGTGTGGCGATATGGAAGCATGGTTAGAGAAGTAGCGATACGACCTTGCCAACACTTTCAAAAGGAAGAATTCTTTAATAAAACCATGCGAGAATTAATTTTATTTTTTTTAAATGTTAACCTACATTTCATTTTTTAATTTTATTTTTTAATGTTAATTTGCTTTTATCTTAAGTTGTTGCTTAATAAAAAAAAAGCTCAGGTTTCTTCGAAAAAGGAACCCGAGCTTTTTTTTTTATAAAGCAACAACTTAAGATAAAAGCAAATTAATTCTCACATGGTTTTATTAAGCAATTCTACATATCAAAATCTAGACAATAAAATTAAATACTTTAAATGCTTACTACTTCCTTTGCCCCTCCCCCCCCCCCAAAAAAAAAGCTGGCAACTGTAAATCACAAATCTAACGTGAACCTGCATAGGCCTTTCGAAAACACCAACTGACATAACGTATACGAAATACACATGAAATTACGCGTTATTCATTTAGAAAAATATAGAAAATTACGCGTTACGCTATTTCCCTCCACCCAGCCCCCCTTCGAAAATGACAACCCACAATGTCCCTAACTGCCCACATAGTTCACAAAAATACGTTACCGGTGAACTGTCCGTGTAAAGATGAAAACCGAACCTTTTCTTCGGCGTTATTAAGCTTAAAACTTCTTCGCTGTCGTCAAAACCTTCGTTTTCCATCAGAGAATGACTTAAACGCAAAGACCCCGCTCAGAAAGCACATTATGCAAATTAAAGAAGAACGACACATTATGTATAATGAGAGATTAAACAAAAAATTAAAAAAAAACCTTTTAGGTTAACCTAGAGTGAACGACGTAATTTTTCATGATGAAATTTCCGTAATGTGCAGTAATAGACGTCAGTCCAATGACTTAAAAAAAACCGCTTATCTACTAAACCTATTTTTTTTTAAAGAAAATCTATCCCTATGGACGGACACACAACCCTGCTCATCCCCCCTCTCGCTCAAATGGTATCGGCCGCAAATCTGACTGCATCAAAACAAAATTATGCAAACGTGATGACACAAAATTTGTATAAACAACAGCCCTTCCAATTCATTTGCGAAGCAAACTTTCCATTACCCCAAATTTTGTTTTTAATTTCGAAAGTTAGGATCGTACGATAAATTAGTTATAGTACCCGTGGCGAAATGTATGGGATTTATGACCCGATGGGCGATATCCCTTACATGGCCAATCCGCTCGAACTACGTCGCGATGACGTCTCGGCTTCGCTTCGACGTCATCTAGACGTAGTTCTCACGGTTTGGCCATGTTCGGGATATCGCCCATCGGGTGATAAATCCCATACAGTTCGTCAGGGGTACTATAACTATTACAAAACCGTCGAAGTACTTTAGTGAGGCTTACTTACAGTATCCTTTGCAAATTTTGTATAACAATGTGCACTTTAGTTCATTTCTTTTCACCCGTGCACATTTACACGGCAGTTCTTTTTGTACTGACAAGCTTTGAACTCTTGAACTGCTTGTGAAACTTCCGGCTGGGTTGTTCGAAGTGGATAACATGTGTTCTGCACAACACTCCGACCCCACTCTTCAATGTCCGATAACTGTTAAGCAGCTTTTTAGCTGTCCCTATTTATGTCTACTTTGTCAGCAACGATATTCTTAGAGCTCAACTGTTAGGGATTTTTCTCCATTTTTATGTGGTGGGCTGTAGGCTTCATACTGTATAACGAGATAGCATTGTAGTAGAGAGAATACATGATCAGGCTTCCTGAGGACGGGACAAAACTCAAATGCTTCAGTTACTTTCAGGCAATCCACATTCCACATTGTAATCTTTCCACGACCTGCAAAACTGGAGGTGCTGTCACATCCTAAGAATGTGTGAAAGCGACATAAAGTTACAGACTTTTTGCGATTCAGATTTTGGGCGATTTCATGTATGGTTATGAAGTGTTTTCGTGCCCCAGAATGTACCCACATGGCTTGAAGACCTTCCTTCTGCAATTCATGGAAAAATGAGGTGGCCAGCACCACACCGTCTGTGACAACTGTCGTAATACATATTGCAGCAGTCCCATTTCTCACAGCATTTAAGGCACTGTTAGCATATTTGGTAAAGCTTCATGTAATATGACATCGGACCAAAAGTAGGAAATACTTGAAGACCGTTAAACAACCCACTAGCTTTTACATCACGAGTCAGAAAAGAAAACAAGTTTTCAGGATTTTTGAAGAACTGTTCCCACTAGTTTGGTAAGATGAAAAATAAACACACAAAATAAACATGTATATTAACACGAACTAGAACTAAAACAGAAACCATCAAACACAAACAAAGGCAAGAAAACAAGCCTTAACTAGGAGTCTGATTGTTTCACAAATTAGAAATGCACACAAAATACACATATACCCAGAAAACTATAGAAAAAAACCTGTATAATACACAAATTAAGCACACACAAACATACACCGCACATGTATACGAATTATGCGTGCACACTACACAACATACACACGTATTTGCACACAAACATTAAACATTTCAAACACAAACTGCGTTCACTTTCTGAAATAACTACTGAGCAAAAACAGTTCATGTTCCCTGGAATAGAAGTTCAATTGTAGTTCGTTGCGTTCGAGTGAACTCTAATCCGTTTGTATTCATGTACTTTCACAACTATGAGTATGGGGATAGGACCTCTAATGGTTTTTTTTATCTAAACGAAGAAGCGGCTTTTTGTTCAGTTATGAGTTAAAATTTCAAAATAACTTTTATGTTATATTGTTAAACGGAAACAATAAGCTCAACAATGTTGCTATCGATTGTGAGCAATGTAAGGCTGAATTATTACATGGCCATGGTAGAGAATTAATAAAGCATTTGTTAGCCAGTGTGCTAAAAAATGGGATTGAATAAACCTAAGTATGTGCAGAATGGATGTACAATAAACCAAACTGTGTCAACTTGGCTGATGTAGCGGCTAATTGGGCAAGGACAAATGTGAACATTACGAGTGAGAAACTTTACAAACATAAAATTCTTGCAGAAAAAAGTAGAGGTTTCGATAAGACCGTGCGACCCACTGTACATTCACATTCCTATGAAAGTTGTGATATCCACCCAAAACCAAAACTGGTTCAAGAGAAGCCGCCAAGTTTACAAAAAGGATCGGCCTTTGAAAGTAGTGAAATCATTCAACCAGGAAAAGGCCGCCAAGATTAATCCTTTTAGGCAAGTTTATCGTACCGAATAATACTTTGGACATTAAACAAAAACTTGAAGATTGTTACTTCAAGTAGCCATATTCTAGTTTTCATTTAACTTTCAAACTATTAGTCACTGAGATTAACTTGACTAAGAGGATTAACCTTGGCGGCTTTCCCTGGTTGAATGACATCACTACTTTCAAAAGCCGACCCTTTTAGGAAACTTGGCGGCTTCTCTTATATCAGTTTTGGTTTTGGATGTATTTTGATTACAGATAGCATGTTTCCAATTTTCACGAAAGTATCATTACTGTAATCTTTCGAGTTAAAACTTCCCCAAATGTCAACCCATCAAAGACACCCATTGAAGGCAACCGTTAACTGAATGTCAAGTTTTAAGCAGATCGGTTCATATCTGTACGACAAGCTAATATAAATACTAACTTTAGCACATAATTTATATATTTATAAAAAATAGTAATGCCAGAACAAAAATGGCTGTCACTAAGTAGCTATATTAGTTGCCAAGTAGTTAATTTTCTTCCAGTGCCAAGGTACCGTCTCTCTGGCCAAGTTTGATCGAATAATATTTAACAGGAATGGAAGTTTTATTTTTTATTTTTGCTTTAGTGAGGAATTCATTCATACAAACTGAAGTCTTTGGTGATTTATTGTTGTTGTTTGTTTTTTATGGAGCATGAACCCAAACTGGGATTTGCCCCACAACGATGAGAGGAACAATTTTGTTGATTTGATTCATTGATTGATTTTTTTTATTCCTCAGCCTTGGCCATTTAAACTCTATTTTATTTCATTCTTGAGCCTTGGCCCTTTGATTTGATTTGGTTTATTCTGGAACCTTCGCCTGAAGCCGTACATTCAAAACAATAATTACAAAACACTACAAGATCATAGCCAAGGAGACAGGGCACGGAGTACGACGAACTAGGGGCCCAGAATAGGCCTTTGATTTGATATGATTTATTACCGGAGCCATGTCCCGAAGCCACATGCTCCCACCAAAACTACACTTCTTGTTCACACTCCACATCTTACTCTGTCACTTGTAGTTTTCAAGCGAAGGTTGAATGTTGTAGATCTTTGGGGGTTCTTGCAATGTTTTTAAAATTTTATTCATGTCATATGTGCCTTTTGTTGGCTTGTTTGAGCAGACATTGTCTAGGTTTTATTTAGAACCCTAGGGAAAGAAAAAAATTGTTTCCCTTTTTTTTCTTTCTTTCTGCGATTGAAATGTTTTAATCTCGCCTGTAGTTACTTTTAGTATTACTTTTATGCATATTTTCTAACCCTTAGTTTTAAAGTATTTGGACCATTGTTAGTGGCATCAGGTTATGCCCATTTGAGTTCTTTTCTCCATTTGAGAATTAATTAATATTAATATTTTCTCATCTCACACTTTGTAAGTATATAACTTCCATAGCAAACCCCATAAAGCACATTCCATGAAACTCAGAGCAGCAGACAGGACAGCAAATCAGAACCAACCCAGAACCAGAATCAGACTCCTAGCAATCGCTATCTGCACCCGAAACCACCAGGATCCGGAACAAACCCCACTCACCCCAACCACACAGGTTGCTCCCAAAACCAGAACTACCATGGGGGAGACATACGGTCGGGCAACAAGACCCACAATAAGACTGCTTGTAAGACTGTGCCAGTCGCCTCGCAGAATCGTGCAACAGTGCACAACTACTGCAGATCTCCTATGCGCGAAGGGAGAACACCAAACAGCTGTGCGACCAGATCACCTGGAACAATTCACGAGTGCAAAATGCCTCGCCAGGTATCATATTTACACTGAGAGCAGAGAGGTGACCCAGTTCCATCCTAAACGAAATTTGTGCCCTTCAAGCAAGACGTGTCCAGTCTTCAGGCGCTACAAAAAGCCAGCAACCCACAGCAGCACCCTATCGACCATGCACATCGGTGCAGCAACTGTATGAAGCCCTAAAAATGTTCTGTCTGTTGATGCCACGATCCACTCGCTGGTCCAAGACTGACACACCCAAGCTCAGAGGGGGACCAGAGAGGAGCGAGAAGACTGCACAATGGTTGCACCACCATTATGCTTGTGCACAGCTTCCTTGGCTAAGGTGTCGGTGTATTCTTTACCATATCTCCCATTGTGCCTTGTACCCAGGTAAGTGATACATGCGAATTCTGAAGAGAAAGCTACATCATCCACCCAACCTCGAAAATCTTAGGATGTCTTACATCAATGCTGCAAAACGAATGCCGCAACACCGACAAAAATGACATTTAGAGTGTCAGAATGACAAAGGATGGAAGATACAAGTCAAGAGCAGTGTCTAGAGCTATAGGTCACAATCAAAACCCGAAAAAAACATTGTCTAACGAACTACTAACACACAGCTTCAGAGATGGGACCCACACCGCAACACCGCTGGAAGTACTCTAATTAAAGAAGGATGCATCGCAGAACAATTCACAGCCGTGCTCCCTCTCGAAAACCAAGTCGAGGTGCACGCACGAAAACCACGGACAGGAAAGGACTACTAGAGTGACCGAAGTCAGAGGCCTGAGATGCGGGCCTGATAAGAGGGACATCCCAAGTCCATCAGTTGGCGATCTTCTCTCTCAAAAGACCGAACAGGACAGCGCACTGTCAAGAATGACACCAAGATACTTCACTTCAGCAGACGCTGCAACAGTGAGACCGTCTACTGTCACACTGGTAGGTACTGCGCAAACAACTGCCGAGCGGGAAAAGACAACTACCTCAGTCTTGGCTGGTGACAGTGACGTACCACGGAATGCAGGAAGCTCTACAAGATAAACGGCCGCCTGTACACCGTCAACAAGTCTGTTGAGGTCACTGCTGACAAACCACAGTGCATATGAGACAATGCATATCAGACAATGTTGACACAAGTCCAGTTCTCAGATCCTGCAAGACATCATTGATGACAATTGCATATAGAACAGCTGACTGATTGCATAGAGAACAGCTGACAGCTGACTGAGGCAGCTCCCCTATGTTAGCCTACGATCTGACTCAAACTGAGATGACCACAAACCGTTCACTTTGGTAGCAAACCAACGACGGCCAAAGAGAGCCAAGATAGATTTGTGGAAGTCAGTTTGCATTGTAACTCGTAACTAGTAAAGTAAGATAATTATTTTCATTATACAAGCAACGTTTTCCCAACATGCATGAAAATAACATTACAAATGATTGCAATCTTCTTAGTTCATGTCTCCCCAAACGTCTAACGATAAAAGGCACATACATATTGGAATAAGAAGTGTCTTGAAAACCAAATTTTGTTCGTATCTGTCGCGAAATTATTTTGTATGAGCTGAATTAGTCAGCAGCCAGTATAGTAGTAGTAGCCAGCTGAAATCAACTGTTTTCACGCACTTTAATCATATTGAAACAGTTTATGCAGTTTATTGCCTGTCAGGGCACAAAGATTGCCCATTTTCAACAATTTTCAAGCTTTTTCGCCGCATAGGTGTACATATCAAAAACAAAACTGGTAAAAGGGGCCGCGAAGTTCCGAATGGTTCGGCCCTTCAAAGGAGTTATGTGAAGGCAAACCAAGCAGTGCTTCATAAAAATACAAACAACGTTTCGAAAATTTTCAATTTTACTCATCAGGTTAGCAATAAAATTAAAGCATGGCAAAAGCCACTAAGTCATCCTACATTAAAAGCATAAAACAGTTATTTAAAACGGATAAAAATCACCAATTTCTCCCCTCAAAAGAGTCAGAAAGGCAGCCGAAAAGCAACGACCGTTGCTCCGTTGGGAAACTAAGTCACAAGGCAAGGTGTATGCAAATCAGGGTCACGTGTTACAAAGGTGCGATGCATTCGTTATGGGGGTTGATGCCTGGCAAAAGAGTCGAGTTTAAGAGTTTTAATTACTGGAAAATATTCTTTTAAAAATTTATTATCTGGCACTAAGTGGTTATGTACGGGTGGTGTATGTTTATGGATGACAAGCGTTTCAAGATTAATTCGTGCTCTAGTGTGTTTTTCTCGAAACAAGATTTGGACTTTGAATTTTCGAAACGTTGTTTGTATTTTTATGTAGCACTGCTTGGTTTGCCTTCGCATATTCTGTTACTGTGCTTTTCACTCCATTACTTCAGGAATGACATGAACACACTAAAACATTTGCAAAGTTAATAGCACCACTTTATATTCGAAGATTAAATGAAAACTAGAACATTGCTACTTTCGATAACAATGTTCGAGTTTTCATTTAACGTCCTAAGTATTATTCGGTGCGATTAACTTGGCGAATGTTTTGGTGTGTTGATATTACTCCCTTGAAGGGCCGAACCATTCGGAACTTGGCGGCCCCTTTTACCAGCTTTGGTTTTTGATATGATATCACTATTTTTTTTAAATTCTGTAATGAATCAACTCCACAACCGTGCAGATGTGTAATAAAGTGCCACGTCAACAAGAAATTGGTTTTCAACAATTTGCTAGTACTTTTTGCCTATAGGCTGAACCATTCTCAACTTAGTCACCTCTTTATAGGTTTTTAGTTTGGTTTTAATTTCGTTGTAATTTGTTTTATTTAGTTAGTTTTGTTGTGTTGATATCACTCCTTTGAAGGGCCGAACCACTCTCAAGTTCGTGGCCTGTTTACTAGTTTTTGGCTTTGTTTACTTTGCTTCCTTTTACAGTTAGTTTATTTTAAGTAAAATAGACGTGAATACAATTGCTTTGCAACGTTGTTAAGATTTATCGTGATACACTAGTGTGTGTCTAGGCACGCACGTCAGTATACACGTCCTCATTGTCCGAAGTTTGGCAGTCCAATGAGAGACGATGCCGACAATACTAACAATGGGTATAACAATATTTTCTTACTTACGCGCCCTCCCACGCCATCCCTGTTACGCCCCCAGGCTTCAAACTATAAAAAGTACGCAGTTCGTATTGTACTGCCCCCATTCGTCCAATTTCATTGCTGGAAGCCTTCCCGTTATCTCGGTATCGATGAATAATCATCCTATGGGATTTAACATGGGATGAGCGAATTAGCTAGCTAGCTAGCAGCTAGTAGTAACACATTTGCAAAGTTATTGTGGGTCAGATTTTGCAATGAAAGCAGCGTAGCTGGCATTCCTACACGAGCCAATTTTTGTCAGGTGGGTCATTGCACTCGATTTCAACACAATTAAAGTTTTGTACCGCATTATTTTTTTCCCCCAAGTACCTGAAATGTGCCCAACTATGCTTCAGAATACAAGACGCTGACGCTATGGCGTCGCGCTATACAATGGTTTACAACCTCGACAATTGAATTGATGTGATGTTTGTTGTGATGTTTGTTGCCTAACTTGGCGCGACACACTAGCGTTTATCTAGATAACCACACCGTCGCTCCGCTCTGGTTTCTGTTAAAGTATCAAAGCTCGTGGCCGCCATGCAACAATGGTGCAATTGAATAATGAGTTTCCTATAATGAATTCTGACAATTCAACTTGATTGATACAAACCTTTTGAGGGCGTAGTCTATGATCAAAAGTAAGAGGTTATAAGAGAAAATTAACACAAAAAAGCTCTCAAGCGTTGGATTCTACTCAAATCCAATGCCTCAAGGACAGCCGCTTGAGAGTGTTGGAATCTTTACAGTTTGTTTCCAGGTGAAGGAGGGCGTATCAAATTTTTACTCAATAATTAAGAGTCACGTGGCTTTTTTGTTGTGTTTAAAAGTTTTGCTTTGGACATTCCTTTACTTACTGCAAGAGAGAATTCAATAGGCCTAGATGCTGCATTGCTAATTTGGTGGCAACCGGCCTTTAATGACACAAAACTCTTTTCTCCAAGATTTTGTTTTGCATTTGTTGCAAAAAAAAAAAAAGCCGTTGCTTTGAAATATTACAAACTAGTTAATAGCCGTGCTGAGATTATTCTATAGAATTAGGAACTGTGCTGCTCTTACGTATCTCAGATGGCTTTACATTTCCTTCCATAGATATCGCCTTCAAAACACTTTTTTTACACGGACCGTTCGGATCCGATACGTATTTCGGATTTATGGCGTCATTAGGATCACGTTTTTTGCCGGCCACGTTTCGGTTGCCCGGATAAATTTTTGCGTGCCGGTTTCTGTTGATATGTAATTAGCCGCAGCGAGAGCGATAGAGCGAGCGAGGCTAGTAATTTGAAAAATACGAACAATTGAAAATCATCGGTTTTCTTGGGTCGCGACGGTCCGTGTTCATGCCGCCTTCTGTCTGAAAAGTGTTCGATCACAGCTCTGTGCACACTTCACACTGGCTGAAGCTCACGTGGTGTTTGATGTGTCGTTTGCAACATTGGT
>JAHWFP010011062.1:0-12997 GCA_023313725.1 Lithobius niger | reverse complement strand
GATGTGTCGTTTGCAACATTGGTAGTGTTTTGGTCTCTCAAGTATGCTCTGCCAAATTTTGCTTTTTCAATCGCTTTTTTGCGCACACTTCACACTGGCTCACTCTAGTGTATCTGGACCAATAGGAAGCGGTAACACGTGAGAGGAATGTGTGTATTAGGTGATTCAATAAGCTTTAGTGGCTCTAGTCATACTTAGTGAACCCAAATGACTTCAGTCCAACTTACGGCTAACAAACGGTGATTTTTTGTCATATTTCCTAACCCTATTTCTTTCTCGCTCCTTTCCCCTCCCCACCCTCGGTCACTCCTTCCTACTTTTTTCATTTTTATATTGAATCCCACTGCGCATTCCTTTTGTTCTTTAAAGACCTAAAGCATGAAATGTGAATAACTGCTCGTTTCCAATTTGGGTTCGTGCTCCCTAAATTAAAAACAAAATTTGACGATGATTTCCTCACAGGAATGTGTAATTTTTTTTTATGATTTTTCCGTCGCTTGATAATGCCGCTGCATGTTTCTCGTGTACCCTAATTGTTTATCCCCGAAAGCATTTTCCAACTTTGCATCTGTTGGTACTGCGGTTGCATGTTTCTCGTGCACCTAACGATTAA
This sequence comes from Lithobius niger, assembly GCA_023313725.1. Taxonomy (NCBI): domain Eukaryota; kingdom Metazoa; phylum Arthropoda; class Chilopoda; order Lithobiomorpha; family Lithobiidae; genus Lithobius; species Lithobius niger. The sequence goes on along the minus strand of JAHWFP010011062.1, from coordinate 12,384 downwards.
GTAACAGTAGCCTCCTTCACCGAAATTGTTCGATGGTAGTGGCCTTTTTAAGGTGGTCTTTTCAGTTTGACGGGCCGGGTTGGTGGAGTTGAGATTTTTACTGATATCCATAAACGACTTGCCTATTGACAAGCGGCTTCAGAACAATTACGTGAAAGCAATCGTAACGTATTTTCATCCATCGGAAAGAACAAGGCAGAAAGTTTTTCCCAACAAATAATTACCACTAGTCAGTGGCGTAGCTTCGTTTGCAAATTAGTCCTTGTTCCCCCCACCTCATTAATAAACAAGATAGTTCATAAAAATACGCACGAGCTAAAAAACATGTTTTTTTTCCATACTTTTTTCAATTTTTTTTCTATTTTTATTTTAATGAAAATACGGATCACTTTTTTGTATTCCAGTCAAGTGGTCCCTATTTTCAGTTTTCTTGAAAAAAAAACCTTTGTACACACAGAAATATTTCAGCTTGCGAGTTTGTTTTATGGGCCATGTTTTTGTAATGATAGGGGGATGGACGGACGGGGAAGCTCGAAATTCATTTTTAAAATACAGTTTATATCAAATTAAATAAGTAGTGCACTACAAAGGAGCCTTTTTTAAATCTAAATATTATTATTTTTTTCTTTCGATGGAGCCCCCTGAGGCTGGGGGCCGGTGGCACCCTGTTGCTACGCCGCTGCCACTAGTACTCTACCACGCAGGTTTCAATTGTTGCAGGGAAAATGGTTCAGGCCCGTCGGATCGAAAACCCAACAGATAGAAAGTATCGCATGGTCCGTGAGAAAGATAATTTTTGACCTGATGGGAAAATGTATTTCTATCTTACGGGATTTTTTTTTCGATATAATGGGAATTTTTTTTATCTCATGGGTTTTTTTTTCGATATAACGGGAATTATTTTTAAATTTATATTGAGATTTTTTCACGTAAACTAAAATTATACCACCAAAGTCAATTTATTCTTCTAAAAAAGAATAGTAAACAATAGGATTAAGTTTATTTTCAAGCCCTAATTTTATGTTATTAGTGTAGTAGATTCTACTTTTTCTAAACTCTACGTTTGTTTAGTACTAAGTACAGATACAAACCTATTTACGTTGCCTTTTGGACTTTAAACGTCAGACTGCCTAAGGGGCCGTTCAAGTATTACATCAAGAAATTGGCCATTTTGAACCCCCTCTCCCCTCGTCATCGATCGTCATCAATTGCTGAACTCCCCTCCAGTTTTACGTCCAGTTTTACGTCATACATGGGTGTTTTCCCTGTATTTCCCTATGTTTTTCTGAGGATCTTTTTTTTCTCGTTTTTCCACCCTTTTACTGGGATATCGGTGCTTACATTATCAACTGGCCAACCCCCTCCCCCCTCGTCATCAAACGCCACCAGCTGGCGAACCCGCCATCCCTCCATCCTGATGACGTAATACTTATGCTAAGTGAGATTTGAGACTAAAGGCCGTCCTGTTTATATTTAGCACTAAAACAATTCTGTGCCACCATAAATAATACTAACATATATTGACACACTCAGTAAATTAATTATAAAACAATACTAACCAACAGTACAACAATACAAAAACAAATGAAATTTCTTAAATGCTAATAATGCAAACCGCATGCAATTTAAGCAGCATATCAGTTCTCAATACGAGTAGTGCCAGGCAGACAAAAACTAACAGCAAAAAAACAAAAAAAAAAACACCATTCGTATTTTGTGGCGAGCCCTATAGACTGGTTATGCCATACTGGTTAGCCTTGCCATTTTTTTCCCTCCGTGAGTACAAAAACAAAATTTTGTTTGATATGAAAGAAATTCTATTAAATTGAAAAAAAAAATTCTATCTGATGGGAAAAAATTTCTATCCGTTGGGAAACAATTTCTATCTTTTGGGAAAAAAATTAAATCCAATAGGAAAAAATTCTATCTGTTGGGAAAATCATATTTTCTATCTGACGGTATTTCTATCCCATGGGACGTTCGATCATTTCGATCTGATGGGTTTTCGATCTGACTGGAGGACACCGGGAAAATATCTAGCCGATTTTCAATTTCGCGACAGATATTGTCAAGCCTGTTTCAGGCATTTGGAGGTTCACGAAACGGATAACTTGCATGATTGTTGCACGCGCGGAAGCAGTTAATGCTCGTTAAAATGCTTTGAGCCCTTTGAACTCCGTTATCCGTTATCGCCCGAATTTTGTTTCTATTATGTTGTGTAATGGGCCGAGTGTGTACAGAACCACGTAACGGATCTGATGCTATCGGTTCTGCTGCCCTTAAACGTTTGACAATACATAGCGAAAAACTGAATGTTGGATAGGTATTTGTGGGCATCAATATTGGAAGGCACGTGATAGAGTATTAGTGTTAGTTAGTTTTGGAGTTCTTTCCGAAGGACGAAACCGCATTACTACTAATTTATTTTTGATCTGGTGTAGTATTAAATTACGGTTGTGCACCTTTTACTGCACACACTCTATATTCTTGGTTATACTAGTTTGGTTCTTAGGTTGCTTATAACTTATTGTTCTCATTGGTGCACCTTGTATTTAGTGTTGCATAACCAGTAGAATGCCTGCCATGTGACTCCATGTAGGTTTTATTAGCTGATGTTCTGCTTGGAATAAACTGTCTGTTACTTGCTGCCAACATCCGCCCAAGTTACGTCTAGTGTAGGCTACCTTAAGTAATGTGTAAAACCGAAGTACACATCAATTTTGGGGGGGGGAGCAACATTTTTTGAAATGTGCATTCCGATGGACGAAACTGCTTTACGATTACTTTCATTAGTAATTTTTTGTAGACGTTTGTGAATACGGGAGTACGTAATTTATGGACACCCTGTAGTACCGTAGATCAAGGAAATCCCAGCACCCATTTCATCCACACCGAACTGGCGAAGGTCAGATGGTGTTTAATTTATAAATTTTTAATTTATAAAAATTGTTAAGAGGGCGTGCAGCACCTTTGGTTATCTCAATTCTGACTACTAGATGGCGTCAGCGTCTACAACGTATTTCAGTTACGATCTTAGTTCCACTTTTTCTGAGTTATTTTCCAGCATAATAGAGTCAAACTTGTTTCTAATGAAAGAGAATCGAATTGCCTAGCGAAGTGTGGAGGCAAAATTATCTAAAATATATTTTTGTACTTTGGAGCAATATTGTAAGGTTGGCTGATTGAAAGATAAATAAAAACTGTAAACGTAATTTCCATCCAATATCTATGAATTAAATCCTTTTCTTCATTAAAAAAGTGTAACTGATTTAAAATTAAACAACAAAATACCATAAAATGCAGGTGTTGTTTGGAAAAAATCGCACCTACTCTAATCGGATTCGAACGAAGAACGGGTGTTAAATGTGACGAGGCAAGCTCACAAAGAAGGGCTGGATAGCAGTTCCAACGCTCGTCAGATCTGTGCGTTCGGAAATCTGAGACAAATGACGTTTCACACGCGATCGACGTAAAACTGTCCTTAGTTATGCACTTAGATGTCGTTGTGCTTCCAAATATTGACTTAGATTGCGCTCCATTGCACCAATACTTCACCCAAACTAATATACATCAATAAATAAAAAATCGACAAAAAAAATATATCTGGAATTTGTAACACATGTTGTCTATTGTAGTCGGATTAGAACGAAAAAGTGAGTATGAGGCTTGCAGTATGAGTATGGTGTTTTGCAAATCAAAAAATGGGAGAGTAGTAGTGCCATATATAAATTACACGATTCCCGCGGCTATTTTGTGTGATTGGCTTTCGCGATCCTTTTCGACGATATGTTTTTATTTTTCCTTTTGGCCTTCGCCTTTTTATTTCCGTTCTCATTTTTCCTGCGATATTTTGCTCTGTAGTTCATTCTTCCTGGTTTTAGGGCCCAGTCAATATTTTCGAAAGGGGGGAATCAAATCTGTGATCAGGCCCGTAATAGCAGCCCTGGGGCCCAAGTGCCATGACGTTAAAAAGGCCCCCAACAGAATGCTGGGGGGGGGGGGGTGTAGGTGAAATCATTCGAGCTTATGAGACCCGGTCATTATTTAAAGCCGGGAGAAGGGGACGGACAAAATGAAAATGTGACCATCATATTGTCAATCTCACTCCTCCCTCCAAAACCCGGACAAAATCTTAGCCTCCCCATTCAAGGTAAAAAATGTTGTGACCCTCCTGAGCCAAGGAACCAGAAGGCAAGACTTTTCTAGAAAGTGTATGAAAAAAATTACAGCAGTGTTACTGACAACTTCAAAACCGCGGGTAAACACTCACATCATGGGGGTTCCCCCTGAAGTTGAGGCGTTTTTAGAAGTTTTGATTGCTGAAAGTGTCATTTTCGAGGTTCAAAAATTAATCCCCTCCCCCTCCGGGGGGGGCCGGGCCTTAATGCTGTCTTTATAGTTCAGTCATTTATAGAGAGCTATGAAATGACCAGATTTTAAGAGCAACCAGGAAATTGCAAAGAGAAAAACATGCAACTGCAGCAGAAATTTCACTTGTAACTGTAAAATATAAAAAGGCCCCCTTACGAATTTACGGGAGGGCCCATATGTCATTGGCACCTTGCACTATGGCCAGTCCGGGCCTGTGTGTGATCGGATAGCCGTTTCGCCGAATTCTAATCAGTGTCTTAATTTTCGGCTAAATGGGAATTCCTGTTTCGCCGACTCCTGTTTTGGCGAATATTTATTTTCAAACCAAATTACGTGCCTCGCTCGCGTTGTTGCGTTTGCTGCGTCTAAACATAACATCAGAAACCGCAGCTAATTACAAATACCTTCCAGTTAGGAATGCTTTGAACTTTTGGTGAAATGGAAAGACAGTATGATCCACAAAGTTTCGATGACCGGCTCCCCAATCCCAGGCCCCCACTTACACTTCCCCACATTCAAGTGAAAAAAGAAGCCCCCCACAACTCTCCCCGCCAGCCCTACAAACCGCAAACCTATCGTATATCAAGGGACGTATCAGTACCTATAACTCAATAAAGCTCACTGGCAATAATACAATGCCAGCAGGCCCATTGAAGTGGGCTTGCCAGAAATCTTATTACCGACCTGAAATTTGTTTAGGTTTTGTTCAGGATTTGTTGTTTTTTGTTGCGAGATAAAATAAAACAATACAAAAACACAAAAAAAATTTACCCCCCCCCCCCCCTTCTCTAAACAAAGTACTACAAAGAAAATTCAAACCCACACAAAAAAGAACATTTGATGACCTTGTATCAGACCATCAGGTCGAAATGAGTGAAGATCCATCTGATAGAAAATGTCTGCACCTGTCACGTAGAATTTTACCCATCAGATGGAAATTTCTCCCAATCAAATAAAGGTTTTATTTTCCCGTCAGATAGAATTGTTTTTTTATTTGATAAAATAAAATTCTGGCTATCCAATCCATAGAGACTCAATCACAAAGCTGGATCATGTTTTTAGTATGCTTGCATGCTTTGTTCTGTCTGGCGCTACTATAGTATTTTGTGCTGAGAACTGTGAACCAGTCCGTTACGTGGCTAAACGGCAAAGGAAATCCAGGAAAATAAAACCAAACAAAGAAAATCTAGAGGATCCAAAGGAAAAAATCCAAAGGAAGAAAGTAATCCACGGAATAGCTTTATTTCTAGCTTACTATTTTATTAGTGAGGTAAACCTGTATTTCGATGCAGTGGTACGAAACTAAAACAAAGTAATACAAAGAAGGAAATTTGCGCACAGTGTCGCCATCCACAGTTATGACTGTATACTGCCTGTGGTTTATACTTGGTGTATTCCGGAAGTGAGTTTCCGGCAGTTCTGGTTGGGGAAAGTTTAGGATGTTTATCGTTCTCATACGTAGCGCGGCTGTCCAGCCATCCCCCCCCCCCTCGTGCACTTTCAGGGGTGCCAGAAAGAGGGAAGCGTCCGTTGGCAGCGCCGGTGGAAGGGAAGTGTCCACTGTGCCCGCGCTATGCCTTCGAGTATCCACTCTATCCACCGTATACATTTTTTTATGGCAAATGGTTTGAGTTTGGTTATATCCTTTACATTTCATTACAATTTTTGAAAACATTCCCGTTATACGGAAAACAAATCCCGTGACAAATTCAATTTTATATTAGAAATCGACTTTATTCTTGATTTCGATGAGTAAGGTGTGGATAGATTTGCTTTTCGACCCATTTTCTCCCTCAGTTGTAAAATTATGAAGTTGTAGAAAGATAATAACTCCATGTAGGTCAGGGTTATCTGACTGGCTACCCTCCTCTTTAATTTGTAGAATATCCCTCCTCACTCTTTTTTTCTTTCTAATCCGAGGTAGATTTACATATTTTTGTATTTGTTGATACGTGTTTAGTTTTGGTAATTACTGTTGTTCCCTGTGCATTCCTGCAGTTTCGATCACAACATAATGACAGTCGTAAAAACATCTAGGAAAAAATAGGCCGGTGGGGAAAATAAGTACGCTAAAAGAAGCACTTACGAAACGCGTACAAAACAAACTTAAGTCTCGGAAATAAACAGAGTCGGGAGGGGGGGGGGGGAAGGTTCCCCCGTCAACCGTAGCCGTGGTGTAGCATTTGCGGCTGCATTTTTTGTTAGGCTACTCTACAGCGTGTTTTAAATGATGCTCTTAGCATTAGTAACTACTGTGAAAGGTATTCTAATAACCGGGGGAAAATTCCCTTTATGTAGAAATCAAAATTCTCACCATATTGTATAAAAATCCTACGCTCAAATAGAAAACATTACCGTTTGAGCGAAAAGAAATACCATCAGATGGGAAAAAAATATTCTTGTTGGTAGTATTTACAGGTCGGATGGGTCGTGCGTTTTTTTCTACTGTATCTGCTGGATTTCGATATGACGTGCTTGAACCAAAAGTTGCATCAATATTCAGCACTGGCGCAATTACGGAATTGAGAGGGGGGGGGTGGAAACAATTATTCGGAATAGTGGAATTATCGGGGGGGGGGAAATCTACAATGGCAACTATTCAGTCGGGAGGGTGGGACTGACAAATTATGGAGTCAGTGGGGGTGGGCATACTTCGCCAGCTGGAAACAAATAATACATTATAAGTAATAAATACACAGAACTTCACTTTGCTAGCCACTGCCGCCAGTCCAATCATAATGTAACATGAAATAACCGACAAATCACAACACAAAAACTTCTGGGGGCATAAGACTAATCCTCGGAAAGTGGCATGTTTTTTTTTTTACCTAGCATTTTTTGTGGCATTTTCTGCCTTTATAAATCATTTTTGAACAAGATTTTGTTTTTGCCCAGGTTTCACGTTACAAGAACATAAACATACTATTACTTTCTAGTTCTCCCACTCTTTCGGGCAACTAATGCATTCCAAGAACGGGAAAGATGGGTTTTCGGCTGCAAAATTTATCAATGAATAATGCCACAGTTTTACGTCGATAGCATTCCATACATATATAAAACGTCATTTGGCTCCGATTTCCGATTTCAGATTTGGCTGACGAGCGTTGGAACTGCTAACCAGCCCTTCTTTGTGAGCTTGTCTCGTCACATTTAACACCCGTTCTGCGTTCGAATCCGTTCAGAGTAGGTGCGATTTTTTCAAACAACACCTGCATTTTATGGTATTTTGTTGTTTAATTTTAAATCAGTTATACTTTTTTAATGAAGAAAAGGATTTAATTCATAGATATCGGATGGAAAGTACATTTACAGTTTTTATTTATCTTTCAATCAGCCAACCTTAAAATATTGCTCCAAAGTACAAAAATATATTTTAGATAATTTTGCCTCCACACTTCGCTAGGCAATTCGATTCTCTTTCATTAGAAACAAGTTTCACTCTATTATGTTGGATAATAACTGAGAAAAAGTGGAACTAAGATCGTAACTGAAATACGTTGTAGACGCTGGCGCCATCTAGCAGTCAGAATTGAGATAACCAAAGATGCTGCACTCTCTCTTAATTTCGTAATTATTTATCACGTGATAAAGGTCCACATTTAAACTAAAACATTGCGATTTTAGTTCAGTTTAGTATTGTGCACTAATTGACAACTGTTTTAATCAGTGTAAGTGAATTTTTCTGTTTATTTCGGTGCTTGGTATCACTAAAAGGGTGATAATTATTGTGCAACGCGTCAGTAAAATAGTGCCATTAATTAATTATTAATTGCAATACGAGCGTGGAAGTTGTACGAAGGAATAACTTTCACCGTTGAATGTATTTCCTAATTACGTTTTTCACGTGAATGTTCGTTATTAAGGAAATATCATTGCACTTTAATGTCACTCCATCTTTTCCGCGAGAAATAATTCGTGTCACCTAGGATGTCAGTGCGTAGGAAACAAACGGTATAGTTCGAGTGAACCGTGACATACAGGTTTACTATCGTTACAAGGATATTTTGTTGAAGGTCAATCACAACCGGGATACATTGGAGGATAACCGGGTGCGGTTAAAACCCTCTGACCCTTTGCAACAAGTTGTCGCATTACAAGCCTAACGGTGACTAAACCTCACCAACCGATGTTTTCAATGCTACGCAAAAATATCATACTCTAATACAGTCGTGAAGACTCAGTTGGTTGATTTATTGGTTGAATTTGTTTATTTTTTGTGTGGTAGCCGTAACAAGAATTAGTGATAAAAAAGATCACGGCATGGCTTGACACACATAACAATAAAAAGTTATTAGTTAAGGCCCTAGTGTATAGATTATTTATGAGTGTGTGTTTATACACTCATGGTTAAAGTAAACTTCTTAATAGATATTTAGAATTAAAAGACAGCTGGTTACGTTTCATGTGTTCATATGTTCACCCTTGTCATATCATATGTGACAAGCAGGAAGCCAGCAGAGCAAACTAACAAAATGATCACATCTAATTAAGCAATTACAACTAAACAATTTTGTAAAAAAAACAACCTATAATGAACCAAACACAAAAAAAACTATATGTGCCTAGCTAAATATTCCAAACGTTTTAAATAATGCACTTTTTAAAACGTTAGTGACTATAGCGAACACGGTATTTCCCTACAACTTATGGGTCTAAAGAAAAAAAAACAACCGACGCAACCCAATTACTACACCACTGTGAGGGATGTAAAAATCGTAAAGGGTAATTTTGCCAATTCTTACTTCCCCTTGCTTTTACTAGGGTTAGGTTAGGTTTATTTAAGGACGGTAGCCTTTTGCAGGCCATCTATCCTATACACATTACAACACCAAAACGTAAAACAAGTGGCAACCTACAGTGTAGCAGCGACCCTAACACAACTGCCCCACACGAAAACGTCCCGTCGCCTCACAAAAAGCAGCCACTGCACGCAAACGTCCTCTGTTGCTCCTACCAGTGTGCGGGCTCGCTCCCAGAAGCTCCAGTATGCCCTCACCCGGTGGAAGGCAGTCAGCTCGCACTGTCGTGTATCGCGGGCAGTGCAGAAGAAAGTGTTCTCTCGTCTCCTGGCTGCCACCACAGATGCAAGCTCCATCCCTACGCGACCATGCAGCAACTGATGCGTTCAATGGCGAATGGTCAACCCGTAGACGCGAAAGCAACACTGACGCACGCCTTGGTATATGGTCCAACTCTCTTGGCCGGGTGATGGAGGGGTGGATGGCAAAGAGACCCCTTCCTCGATCACTGCTAAACCAATCTTCCTCCCATGCTGCACTGGCTACTGACGTACACCAACTCCCCAAATCTTTCGGACTTACTGCTGCCTGTATTGACACGGGGAGACGCGATAGTACCTGGAAAGCTCGTCAGCTGCCTCATTGCCAGGCACATTCGCGTGGCCTGGTGTCCAGCAGATGGAAATACTTACTCCGGCTGCTTGAAGCGCATAGATAGTGGCAAGAACTTCTACAACCACCGGTTGTACTATAAACGTACCACCGGTTGCTTTTACTATAAACGTAAATAGAACAATTGGTGTGCTATGCTTATATCAACACCTTATTCACGTTTTTGTAATATTGTTTGACTCCAGACCCAATACGTGACATCGCTTGTCAGTCTTCGTCTAACTGATTCCTTGCTCTGACGTCACAGGAAATAAATAATATAAAATTAGATCACTAGTATTAAGAGGTGAAATCACTATTCAATGGAAAGGAAAAACTATAAATACGCTCTTACAATTTTGGAGAATGCTGAGAATGTAATGTAAAGAAGGCAGTGAATTGCGTCAACATCATGGCATGGCATTTATCATAGACTCATGCATTTATTTAATAGCGATATTAACAGCGATATTTCCACATTCTCATGGTAGGCACCTTCGAGGCATAAAAAAAGAAAAAAAAGAAGATGCGTTAACTTTCCATCAGAAGTCTTAAGATCTTACTGGATTTTACTTCAAACTTTCTTCAAATTGTGCACGTCATTTACAAGCAAAATTTCGGAAAATTTAGCAATTCAGTGAAACTGGTTAAGAAATTCCGAAATGGTTTACAGCAAAATATCAAATGTTTTAGGTGTTGAAAAGCAAAACAAAATGTATTCCGATTTTGTTGACACTAAAATGTCAAATGTGTTAGAAGATAAAACACAAAACAAATCGTGTTATTCAAAAAATGCATTTTTATTTCAGCATTTGAGAATAAAGATACGAACACCTTCCGCATGGAAAACTCGAAAGACGGAATCAGCATATTTTTCTAATTTCTGTTTCTCAGTTTTACGTGACTCAAATGTAAAAAAAAAAGAATCATTTTTTTTCTTCTTCAGACTATCGTATTTAGTTAGTCACTGCAAAAATATTTGATCGCTTCTCCTTTTTCAGGGTGAAGCGATTGTCTCGTCCTCAACACAATGGCAAATTTAAATTTATTTCGGAGTTGTTTTTGTTGTTTTCAGTCCAGTAAAATGCCGATGACGCCATGAAGAAAAACACCTGAAATAAAATAATACAAATTTTTAAAAAAAGGGAAAAATGGGGAAAACTCACACAAGCGTTTGTTTTTCGAGGAACTTCGGTGTTGACCGGTTGGTATTTTCAATTTTTCTAGCTATAATACTTCTACGAGTAAATAATCGGGACAGTGACTACGTAGTCACAGCTGGTCTTCTGCATTATACTTCCTGTTTTTTTTTTATATTTTATTTTAAACTTACTTTTGGACATTGAATCTAATTGTAAATTCACTTTGCAGCAACTGGTATTAAACTTGACGCTGCCGCCAATGAAAATGTTGAGGTGCAACCTCTTCACGCGCTGCAACAGCGATCTCTATTATACTATCATCTAAAACTGTTAGTTTTTGGGCCTAGTTTCAGATTTAGGGCCTAATCATCAGCATTAGAACTTTTTTACCTGCCGTCCAAATTTCGTAAGTAGCTGCCACGAGAGTATAACATGGTGTGGAGACTTCATGGTGGTATGGCCAAGGATGCTTCCATATATATTTCATATGGTTTAGCAATATGCGCTGTTTGCAATGCTATTGCCGGGGGCTCCGTCAGTTCCGCTCACACGATGGCGCCAGCAGCGAGTTAAAGTTAGCGGCGGCGCCGAATTAGTATTGCGGTGATAAGGGAAAGGCTGCGCAGATTGCTTGTTTCGTGCTAGGATTCAAAACATTTGTCAACAGAACAAATTCCTTTGAAGAAGATTCGTGCAACACTATAGGCTTAACCGTCTGGCTTCAACCCCGCACGTCCTTGGTGCAAAGTACACCGGTCTTTAGCCATGGGATGCAAGCAGACAAGTTGCGGGAACACGTGTCCGTCATCCCGCGTGCTGTTGCCTCTGGGGTCACCATCTTCTGGGGCCGTCAATCTAGCCGTCTGGCTTTCAACCATGCACTTCCCCGGTGCAAGGGACACCAGCACCCAAGTTGCGGGAAGACGTCCCGCAGGCTATTGCAGCAAACTTCTTCAACACCTACACAGACCTTCAAGTTCGCCATCGTCAAACCATTCGTCCTAAACCCTTCAAACTCGGTGGGCGCCTAGCTGGCCATACCCCCAGGACGTCCAAAAAAATTCAGACCCACAGCTCTAGTAGAAGGAGCGCTATTAAATAAACCGGCTTTGAGTGTAGGCCTATATAGGCCTATATAGGCCTAAATACTTCGACCGTCAATAGCGGACGAAGGAAACGAGCTACGACCCTGGGGATAGGCTAGATCGCTTTAGGAGGACGAAATACCCCTGGCTACCAAGTTTCATACCGAAAACACGAGTGGTTATGGAGAAACAGCATACCTGTGGTTAGGTGAGGTTAGGTTAGGTTAGTGGGACTTAGCCATTTTTTTGAAGTTCAAATGGTGACGGTTAACATCCGTTCCATGCTGCCAGAGACTAAGTCCCAACAGGCAACTTCGTACTGGGGGATTTGTCAGCATCAGACTGACTGTTCTCCCAACAACGCCAGTCCCTGGAATACCAGGGCTGGCTTTTTTT
>JAHWFP010011059.1:19173-41667 GCA_023313725.1 Lithobius niger | reverse complement strand
TGTGTATTTTTTGGGCATTTTGAATATTTATCCAAGTTTCCGAGTTTCACTTATCCTCTAATTTTAATCTTCCAGTGGTTTATGCTAGCGGTTTATGTATTGTGTAAACAATTATTTTTTGCTGGCTAATAAATGCTGATCGAATGAGCAAACTCGTCCGAGTATTTTTTCATTAATCCTTTTAATGTTAATCGTCCAGCATCATTAAAACAATTTCGCTGGCTAATAATATTATGGTGTGATGAATTAAGTTTCATTGTTTAAAGAGGTCCTATTGTTGCCGGCCACTTTGCAACGTAGCTATCATTAGCTACGTGCACCACACTTTTAAAGTGGTTGTTACTTCTTATATTGTTGGTTACACCATGGACTTAAACCATGCGCAATGGCTGTTTGCCGTGACGTCACCATGAGTTAGCCAATGACGAACGAGAACAACGGCTGTTTGGCCGTCTGATTGGACTAGCCCAGTCACGTGATATGCATGTCACAGCAAACAGCCATGGCGTGTGGTATAAACATATACTATCACATTACGTGACACGGGATGTGGGAAAACGGGACTTCTCAACCGCTTTCTTCTTCTCCGCACTCTTGTAACAATGGAACAGTGTAGGATCGCAACAATGGTTTTCGGTTTGGGTGCTGGGATATCTCAGCACTGCTTTCCTTTTTGGTTTTACATGTGTCACAAATACGGCATAAACACCAACAACACGAATCTCCTTTCGTAATTTTATCAATGATGATTAAACACAGATCAAATACATCCAACAACCAAAATAAAAAGCAGAGTACGAAGCTTTCGTATTCAAAAATTATTAAAATTCAGAAATGCGCTGCAACCTAAAAAAAAAAAAGACTACGAAACTTTTGTAATACAAGAATTAAAATTCATCACAACATAACACAGTTGTAGGAAATGCAATGTGGCACCATGAATGTTTGCTTTAATTGTTCATCGTCAAATTCGCTACATTTATCTTGTTTTGTCAGTGGTTTGGTTACCGTGCAAAACATCAGATGCTGCCACCATCATATCTTCACTAGAACGTTTGTACGCCGCTTAACTATCGTTAGCCAGTTCAAATGCAACAATAAGTCAACGCGTGGTAACAATGACGGGTCGTGCAGAGAAGGCGAAAGCGGTTGAGAAATAGGATCTTACCCGTTCCCTCATGCTGAGCCCAACAATACCTCGGGCGCTGCGCGCCCTCGTTATTGTTAGAGCTCAGCACTCGGGAAACGGGTAAGATCCTATACTTCGGGATCAGGGCTTTTAAGGTGTAGATTCCTTGTTGCCCAAATAAACCCATGAAAAACTATCTTTGCGGAAGGTAGCTGCAGTGATTGTTACCCAAACCACCGGATGGTAACTATGTTGTGAGCCTGCTGCCTATGTTCAGTGTTGTAAGCAAAATACGTTATCCATTGTTGCTGTAATGAACGTTGTAATGCGGTCCTTTAAAATAGGATTGAGATTTATAGGTAACTTTTGAATTTACGCTCCCCCTGACCCCCAAACCAGCAAAAGTACGACACATGGTTAAACTATACTAATTGGTACATTTCAACTTCCGCACCGCATGGGAGAATTTATTTTCGTGAAATCCACTACTAGCCTGCTAGCTTGTTAGAAATTAGGCAAATATCAAAGTTTTACGCATTTGCTTCAACAAGAAAAGGTTAAACCGAGTCACTAACCACGACTTCTGTGTTGTCAGGCAACGAAAGTCTCCCAATCAAATAGAGTTTCATCCTCTGTCGTGTATTGTTATATTTCCTCAGATACCTGAAAACAGTCACACTGCCTTAGCTGTGAAAGACCTAAGTATCTAGTGGTCTCCATGCACGCGTATATATTCTATCTACATAGGATGGCCGTTGATGGTGTCGTTGAATCTTGGTGGGTGACATTCTGGTGTGGTGTCTTAATTTTTCGGATCAGTGATGTGTTTACCAATTTAGCCGAAGAAAACGCTTTGCTTGTGGATAAACAGATAAACGATTACCTTATAACCTCTGAAGTGGCCCCTAAGTGAATTTGGAGCAACTGAATCCCACATTATTTCGGCACTTCTCCCACTTAAAATTTTTATTAACGTCAAACCGCCAGGAGCAGCTACCGGCACTGTAACAAAAATATAAGGTGATAAATTATTAAGGCCTTAAAAAATGAAAAATAAATAAATAAATAAATAAAACAAGAAAAGCAGAAGAACAGAAAAAGCAGAAAAACAATAACTAGTCAATTTTGAAACAACATTGAAGTTACTGAGCAGAAACGACGAGTACGGTAACGGTGAAGTCGAATTTTTGTCTAAAAATTCGAAAAAAATAATAGGGTTATTGTTTGAGTAATTTGTTTAAAAAAAACATGTAGTACGGGGTTTCCCTAAATGTTTCCCCAAAACAAATTTTAAGTAAAAACGAATAAATATTAGTAGAAGCAGACGGTTTCATGCTGTTATGTTCGTTGGCCAAAAGGTTTTAGTGGTAGCGTCGTATTCATAATCAAAATGACAGCGAGCGTCTCAAAAGGCCAACAATGCAAAATGACTGCCATCGGAGAAAAAGCACATAAATTCTATAAAACACAAGTTCCATGGCCACCAACATCGCCGTTCATATTCATAACCCGTGTGGATTTTTTTTTCAGTGAGGTTATGTCAGACATCATTTACAAATCAGTCGTTCAAATGTAGCGACTGTGGAAGACCGCATTGATACTGAAAGCTGCCGCTGCATCAATAATGCCCAAGACGCTTGACAAAATAAAGTGCGAGGCCAAATGGCGATTAGAATTTGAATTTTATTGAGGGTAAATCTAAAAGCAATACAGCATGACCAGACAAAATCAGGGAACACACGGCTAGAAGAAAATATTAAAGAACAGAGAATAGCAAATAGCAAAGCCACGACAAAGGATGTCAAACTTAGGATACAAGGATGCACGGACACACCAACCCCCCTTCTACATCCAGCGGCCCCGAGCTGGTTTCTGGCTGCTAAAGAAAATTTCCGTCATGGACTTTTGAATATATAGCATGCAGGATATAAAATAATAGGCCGCACAAACTGTACCGAAGATGTAGGTGCAACTGCCCCTGATTTCAACAACATTATAGGCTATGCCTCTAAGCTACTTAAACACATTTTAAGCCTATTACTAAGCTTGTATGCATCTGATACAGCGTTTTTCTGCCCTACCTGCCCTAGTCTGCCAGCCAATCTCAAAAAGGTGAGATGAACCCGAAAGCTAGAAAAATTCCGTAAGTGCAGGGTGTCAGGTACACCCCTACGGATCCTCACTAGGGTAGATGTGGACTCATAAAGTGGTGCAGCTTTCCTGTACGACGTCATAAGTAAAATGGCGTCCAAAAATGGCAACCAAAAAACAGATTTTTGCTTCTAGCGCCTAAACTGTTCATCCGATCGAAAATAAACCGGTTACCAATTATGTTTAGAATAAAATTTCCTTCAGAAAATGTTCTATTCATATTTTTCGCAAAATTAACCCTTACACCTACAATTCGTCATTTAAGATCTATAGGGCCATTTATGTATGCTATCTAGACATACGCTAGTGTGTCGCGCCAATTTAGGCAACAATCATCACAACAAACATCACATCAATTCAATTGTCGAGGTTGTAAACCATTGTAGCGCGACGCCATAGCGTCAGTGTCTAATATCCTGAAGCAGACTTGAGCACATTTGAGGTACTTGGATAAAAATAATAATGCGGTACAAAAGCTTAAATTGTGTTGAAATCAAGTGCAATGACCCACCTGACAAAAATTAACTCGTGTAGGAAAGCCAGCTAAGCTGCTTTCAATGCAAAATCTGACTCTCAATGACGTTGCAAATGTGTAACTAGCTACTTGCTAGCTACTAGCTAGCTAGCTAATTCTAGTCCGCTCATCCCCATGTTAATTTCCATAGGGTGATTATTCATCGATACCGAGACAACGGGAAGGCTTTCAGCTGTGAAATTGAACGAATCGCTGCAGTACGATACGAACTGCGTAGCGTACCTTTTATGGTTTGGAGCTTGGGGGTGTAAGGAGGATAGCGTGGGATGGCGCGTAAGTACGAAAATATTGTTATAACCATTGTTAGTATTGTCAGCATCGTCTCTCATTGCCAAAGTTCGGACAATGACAACGTGTATACTGACGTGCGTGCCTAGACACACACTACTGTAGCACGATAAATCTAAACAACGTTGCCAAAGAAATTGTATTCACGTCCAATTCACGAAAAATAAGAAAAAAAGTAAAAACAAAGTAAAATAACAATGCCCAAAACTGGTGAAGAGGCTACCAAGTTGAGAGTGGTTCGGCCCTTCAAAGGAGTGATATCAACACACCAAAACTAACGAAATAAAACAAATTACAACAAAATTAAAACCTAACCAAAAACCTATAAAGAGGTGACTAATTTGAGAATGTTTCGGCCTCTAGGCAAAAGGCAGTAACAAAGTGTTGAAAACCAATTTCTTGTTGACGTGCCACTTTATTACACATCTGCTCGGTAGTGGAGTTGAGTCTAATACACAATTTTAAAAAAAGGACTGATATCATATCAAAAACCAAAACTGGTAAAAGGGGCCGCCGAGTTCCGAATGGTTCGGCCCTTCAATGGAGTGATATCAACACACCAAAACATTCGCCAACTTAATCGCACAGAAAAATACTTTAGACGTTTAATGAAAACTTGAACTTTGCTACCGAAAGTAGCAATGTTCTAGTTTTCATTTAACCTTCAAATTATTAAGCGGTGCGATTAACTTGGCGAATGTTTGGTGTGTTGATATCACTCCTTTGAAGGGCCGAACCATTCGGAACTTGGCGGCCCCTTTTACCAGTTTTGGATTTTGATACGATATAGACACACGCTAGTGTCGCCGCCAAGTAACAGGAGATCATCCCATTGTAGACATCCTATTGTTAAAAAATTGATTGTTAATGATAAAAAGGCGGCTCACTAGCAGACATGTGTCTGTTAACTGTAAGCAACTGAAAGCATATTTTGGCATGTTGAGGATAAATCCCAATGCGACACAAATGTTTCAAATTGTGGAAAATGTAAGGCAAAGGGTCAGAGATTAAAAAAAACTAAAATTTAAAGGATGAGTGTCCACCAATAAAACAGAAAAAGATGCGTCAATAACGTTGTTTTTATATTACTGTCTAGCTAGAGATAGCTAGCTGGCTAGCTAGCTAATAAGATTTTTCCCATGTTAAATCCCATAGACTTTTGCTCATGGCTAGCGCAAAATTGAGACGTCCTACGTAGCTGAACTTTTTCACAAAGATGCATGGTGATCGTAGCATGGTCCTTTTGTTGGTTTGGGGGTTGTAGGGGTCAGGACAAATGCGTGGGAGGGTTTTGAAATCCGCCACCAGAGAATTTAAATTTCGTTTCTTTTCCAAGTTGCAACCAAAGATTTCAAGCAGCAATGGCTTGAACAATCAACACTGGTCCTTAGATGATTGTAAAAGTCAGGACGAACTAAAAGCTGAACTGTAACGAAGGACAAAATAAGGAAACATTAAAGTTGCCGTGGACGGCGTAAGAATAAAGGGATGCACGTTAGATGATGGTTACGCAACAATGAGGAGCATCCATGAGCAAGCGTGGTTTTTGCTAATACCCAAAAATAAAATGCTTCGCGTTCTGCTGTTTTAGTAACGGGGGTTTCTGCATGACTAATGTGATATGAACGAAAAAAATTCTCAATTTTGCTGATGTAACGGCTAATTATTTACAGATATGAAATGCCTCCAAAAAGAAAGGTAGAGCGGAATATAAGATGGTGCGCTGGCTTTTTGTATGTTCACAGTCCTAAGTTACATGTGTCTATCAACTGCAAGCAACTAAAAGCGTAGCTTGCCATGTCGAGAATAAATCCTAATGCTGCCGAAATCTTGAAGAAGTAAGGGGAAGGTACAAGGATAAACAAAACGACTAAAGGGCATGCGCTGATTGAGTGAGCGAGTGAACGAATTCAGCGATAGTTAACCAGTGTCTGCAAAAATGGGATTGAAGAAACGTAAGTATGTGAAGAATGCTCGTACAATAAACTAAGCCCTATCAATTTGGCTAATCAAACGGCTAATTGGCAATGGTAAATTTGAAAATTATCAATGCGAAAATTTATAGATATCAAATTCCTCCATAAAAAAGGTACAGATGAAGATAAGACGGTGTAACCTTTTGTACGTTCCCAGTCCTATGAAAGTTGTAATATCAACCCAAAACCAAAACTGGTAGAAAAACCCGCCAAGTCCCCTAAAAACGATCGGCCTTTGAAGGCAGAGATATCATTCCACCAAGGAAAGGCCACCAAGATTAATCCTATTAGCCAAGTTAATCGCACCGAATAATACTTTGGACGTTAAATGAAAACTTGAAGATTGCTACCGCTAGTAGCAATCTTCTAGTTTTCATTTAACTTCCGAACTATTAGAATGTGCGATTAACTGGCTAATAGGATTAATCTTGGCAGCCTTTGCCTGGTGGAATGATATCACTACCTTCAAAGGCCGATCGTTTTTTGAAACTTGGCGGGTTTTTCTACCAGTTTTGGTTTTGGGTGGACAACAGCGCGCATGTGCATTATAATTCCTGAGTTTAAACAGCTGCAATGTTAGTTCTAAATAAGATCCACTAACATAATTGGGCTTAAATGAAAGGTGAAGATGTGCATTTTCCAACAATGGTAATTAAAACGATTTATTTTAATTAGAATCGCAACTACGACAAATTATCTACGTTGTAGCGCCATTTTATAACAAGATCCAGCTTTAAACTGCTGCAGTAGCCGTTATTATTCAGATAAATGGATGTAATTAGGCGTAAATGAAAGATGAAGATGTATATTTTCCAACAAGGATAATTAGGACCTAAGCTACGGTAGTTTATCTACAATGTAGTGCTTTGATTTTGAATAGTTTTACGATAAGTTCCATCTTTAAACTGGTGTAGTAGTCGATCTAAATTAGATAAATGGGTGTAATTACGCTTAAATGAAAGATGAAGATGTATAATTTCCAACAGGGGTAGTTAAAAAGATTTATTTTAATTAAGAGTTACGCTACGGTAGTTTATCTACAATATAGCACTTTGTTTTTTGAATAGTTTTACGATAAGTTCCATCTTTAAACTGGTGCAGTAGTCGTTCTAAAATAGATAAATGGATTTAATTAGGCTTAAATGAAAGATGAAGAAGTATATTTTCCAACAATGGTACTAAAAACGATTTATTTTAATTAGGATTACTACACAAGTTTAAAGATGGAAATTATCGTAAAACGATACAAAAATCAAAAGCGCTATAATGTAGATAAACTGCCGTAGCTTAGCTTCTAATTAAAATAAATCGTTTTAATTACCCTCGTTGGAAAATATACATCTTCACCGTTCATTTAAGCTTAATTACATACATTTATATATATTTTAGAACGACTACTGCACCAATTTAAAGATGGAACTTATCGTAAAACTATTCAAAAAATCGTAAAACTATTCAAAAATCAAATTGCTAGATCGTAGATAAACTACCGTATAGCTTAGCTCCTATTTGAAATAAATCGTTTTAATTACCCTTGTTGGTAAATACACATTTTTATCATTCATTTAAGCCTCATTACATCCATTTATCTGAATTATAACGGCTACTGCAGCAGTTTAAAGAAGGATCTTGTCGTAAAATGGCGCCGAAATCAAAGCGCTACAATGTATACATAAACTGTCGTAGCTCAGATTCTAATTAAAATAAATCGTTTTAATTACCCTTGCTGGAAAATACACATCTTCACATTTCATTTAAACCCAATTATGTTAGTGGATCTTATTTAGAACTAACATTGCAACTGTTTAAACTCAGAAATTATAATGCACATGTGCGCTGTTGTATCTATAGCACACATAAATGGCCTTATAGAACTTAAATGACGAATTTCGTCCAGAAGGATTAATTTTTCGAAAAATATGAATAGAACTTTTTCTGAAGGAAATTTTATTCTAAACATATTTGGTTGCTAGTTTATTTTCGATCGGATGAACGGTTTAGGCGCTAGAAGCAAAAATCTGTTTTTTGGTCGCCATTTTTGGACGCCATTTTACTTATGACGTTATACAGGAAAGCTGCACCACTTCATGAATCTACATCCACCCTAGTGAGGATCCCTAGGGGCGTACCTGACACCCTGCACTTATGGAAGGTTTCTAGCTTTCGGGTTATACCTTGAACCCAAACACTGGCTCTGGCTGGTAGACGAGCTCATTAAATCATCAAAGTGATGCTTAAACGCAGGATTCCGTCGTTGCACTTTCTGCACTTTTACAACCGCCTGAAAGGAAGCAAGCATCACTCCAATACAATAGGATTACTCCTATCACGATTTCACATGCTATCGCCCTATCAGCCTGCTTAACATCACAGCCAAAGCTCTTGAACGTATCTTTTGTTATTCCCGGCTTCTTGAGGGCTTGTCATAACGAATCTGTTTGACAGCCACGAACCTTCCATGATTGAAACACTAGAAACTGGTGTTTGACTTGTGTAAAACTTTTGAAACTCTTTCACTCACAACTGCTCAACGAACTGTCTGTGTATAATATTTCTAAAGCACTGGCTGCCTGGAATACCTCATACCTGCAGAATCAACGTCAGAGGGTCACTGTTTCTCTGAGGTGTCACTAAGGCGTGGATCACTTTCACTTCTGGCGTTCCACAGGGTTCCATCTAGGGCCCTCTTCTTTTCAAATTTTTAATAGTTTTTGTTTTGATCTCCCTCCTCTTCTTAGTTCTTTCAATAGCTACACACATCTTTCAAGTTCTCTTTCTTTTCTTAACTATCTCGTTCAAAAGGATGTTGATGCTATTCTTGACTGGGGTATTGCAAATGCACAGTAACCCAATCCTGACAAATGTGTTATGGAATTTGGGCGTAACAATCCACGTCAAGTTATACGATCAATAACAGAATTACCCAGTCTAAGACCCCACCATACGGAAAGGGGCATCTTTGCCGATTCCACCCAGTTCCACGCTCCTGCAGACTACGTAATTTCCATAGCTTTCAAAACACTCACTTTGTGCTTAATATATAAAACGAAGATTTATTTATTTATTTTTTTGCTTTTTGTGTATAATTTTTTATTACAACTCGTCGATTGCCCGACTATCGTACAGCACCTACGTATCTCAACTCGAATCCTACTAGCGTCGTTGTCTCACAAAATGATGTTCTACCTTAAAACATCTTGCTTACCGAGAATGGCTTAATAAACTTATCTTACCACCACTGTACATTCGTGATGATCACGAGTTCATTCGTGATGATCTCCTGCTTACCAAGCAGATTGTTATTGACCATCTTGATTTCAATATTTTGGGTCTTTTCGGTCTTGTACCTACTCAAACCAGCGGTCATTATTTTCTTCTCCACGGAAGATTTGTTATGTGTAATATACGCTACCGTTTTCTTTGCCAAACAGTTGGTTCACGCCTGGAATGACTTCCTGTGCTGCATCTGTTAATAATTTTAAATGTCAGCTGGACCTTTTCGTGTAAGGGGTTTAGCATCGGGTCGGGTTCAGTGATGTTTTGGATTAGACCTGCCATTTTAGCAGTAGCACTTAAGGATAACATTATAGTACGTGTAATTGTAAATCATTCGGAACAAATGACATGAACTTACTAACCACTTACTCCTGACCTGAACTAAATGCTAGGATAAAAACATTTATACATACAAAAACAAACGTGCAATTAAATAAAGAAGACATTTATTTATAATAAAAATTAACATAAAATCATAACAACCTCAAAAATCTTTGCAGAACTCGATAGTAAAAACAAGGCAGGCGTTTCCTTTAAAAAAATTGAAACTTAAGAATTTAATAACATTGTGAATAGTCTATGCCGTCGTTAAAGTTGGTACTGTACTAAATATTGTAAAACAAAAAAAGTATATACTCTTAAAAATTGTATATAAAATTCATAAATCTATAACGTTTTCAAGAATTTCGACAGTTCAAACGATTTCAGATTCTTCTTATTAACAAGAGACTAGAACAGACTTTGATCAACACTTTGATCAGGAGTGAAACATAACACAATGTTTCACTCCTGTTTTACACAAAAAACTGCGACCAATCTAGCCTTACTTTACCAATGACTTACTTAAGGTATGGCCTCTGGTTACGCTAGAGTGACGGTGGTGGAACCTTTCGAAATAAGAAAAATCGGCCTTTCCACGTAAAAATTTTGTACGACATGACCAAATCTGCTTTTAAGCATCTAAGAGCCCATCTAGGTTCTGCAAAGAAGGACGCGCGCAATGCGACCGATTGTCACGACTACCACGCATCGGAGTTGTTTACAAGAATTCACAAGAGATATTTTTTGTTGGTGTCGGTCAGTACGTAACGTCTAACGGACTGCCAGTGGCTCGCCAGTCACACTGAACTTTGGTATGGTAACTAAAGACAACTCGAATGTTTTGATTATGTGCTATTTGTCGTCATGAACATCACTACCACGTGACTATTATAGAAATTAGTTAAAAACAAAAAAAACAACTGTGATTTGTGAAGCTTGGTTTTGTATTTCAGATCAAAGCACAAAAGAAACATTTATAACGAAACGTTAATACCATTCCACCTACCATTTAGCCCTTCTGCCACCATTTAGCACAACCTTGGTCCACGTTTGTTGCCATTGGGACAGCCGAAGTTCCCGCATGCATCCAGTAAATAGGATAGTATAGCAACAATAGTGATGAGGATTCACACTGCACCAACGTCGGTAGCTAGTATTGTATGAAAGCTTGGTTCGTATGGCAACCAAGCTTCAAAAATGATGCCAGATTCATCTTTACATTCCCTTGTGACATCATTTCTCAAACAAAATGTAGAAAATGGGCAGTATGGCTGAGCCTGCATTTGCCAATGTAAGAATTCTAGCGTAAGCATCACGTGATTACTCCATCATTGGTTGGTTCGCTAGTCTGTTGTGGCAGTGCGACAGGGGGTTGTTTTCAGGGCTGTTACTACATTCAAATGACCATTTCGAAGTGCTTCAGAGAGATACGCAACGTCTCCGGTCGCCTCCATGGGCTCGTAAAAACCAGTTCGTAGCACTTTCTCCAATCTGGTGATACAGAATCGAAGCGCTTTACAGAGGTGGATCGAGAGTCTGATTCGCTTCTTCTTTGTTCATATAAACACTCGCAACCGCATTGATATGTTGAATGCCTGGTAAAGATGGCGGATAGTTACGACACCTTCGTAATTTGTGCTGGTGCCATTCGAAATTTAGGTAAATAAACTGAAAATAAGTGTGCATGACTAGAAAGACCACTAAAACTTGCATACATTTGGTTAAGCTGACCCAGTTTATGACATATAGGGGTTAGAGCCACGGGAGACTGACTCACTATTTATCAAAGGGAGAGTAGGAAGAAAAAGGTTTCTGTGCGTACTGGCAGGAATCGCTTTACGTAGAGGAGTGGCCCTAATCACTGCCTTGCTTCTTGTAAACAGGTGCCATTGTTTGATGAGAATTTCAAAGCGCATCTTTAAAATGCGCTTTTCTGTGGCCATGTAAATGTAGTGATTCTTTGCCTCCCTTGTTCGTTTGTTGTGGTGGTCTCAAATGGCCCTCATTCTGATGAATAGCCCATTAAACCAACGTAAAATTAACTACATGATACCATGGAGGAGTTGCCATAGCAATAAAGGCGCTATGTCAGTGATCCGGGGATGAATAGGTTGTCAGTTTGAATCGGGGTCATGCCACTCCGACGAAACGTAATTGTATAAAGATGGCTTAATGTACTACGTTAGTTCTAGTGTACGATTTTCGCTGTTTGGTTCGTTTTCCTCTTTCCTTTATGCAATTTACA
This sequence comes from Lithobius niger, assembly GCA_023313725.1. NCBI lineage: Eukaryota > Metazoa > Arthropoda > Chilopoda > Lithobiomorpha > Lithobiidae > Lithobius > Lithobius niger. The sequence continues at coordinate 29,746 of JAHWFP010011059.1, read as the reverse complement.
GCGATTTGTGTTTGTGTATTTAACCTGATATCTCGGTGATTCAAGTCTACGAAATAAAACAAAACTCACCATCTTCTCCAGAAAAGCCTTCTACTTCATCTGCGGCCACATTTGCTTGTCCCAGTGCGTTATAAGCTGCTACTTTAACTCGAAATTTGACAAATGTTGGTTGGTTCGTGACTTCATACATAGCCTGCTTCCAATCAGTTATATCCTTATAATTCCATGTAACTTCAGGTACGTCCTTGTAATTCCAAGTAGTTTCGGGCTGATCCATGCGATAGGAAATGCGATAAAAAAATTCAGGGCCGTGTTGTTCATGGGGTGCCATTGGCTGAAACAGAACAGAATCATTCCGTCAAAATCTATAGCTACGGCGCACAACAGAAACACAAGAAGACTGGAATATTGTTAAAGTTAAAAGGACATTCCTCCCAGAGCCATTTTTCTCGATCCTCCACATCAACTACGGCCCCAAAGTTTTATTTACTAAACCGTTAGTCAATCCCTGGCTAAAAATCCGTTTTAAAATGTGGCGTCTACTAGACTTTCTGTTGAATATTGGTAACTTTATTTACTACGTCCGGCACATATATGATCCTTTGCACGCCTACAATAACCATGACGTTTCATTCTTTCCAGTTGTGACGACACAGTTTTTGCGTCAATGCTGTCACGTGACCCCAATTCGTCTACTAGGCCAGACGTCGTTCCGCGTCATTCACGTGATCACGAGAAGACGAGGGGAAGTGACGTTGTAGTATTACTCCGCCGAATCTCGCCATAACACTGTTCAGGACCCTACAATACCATTGTCTGCATCGCTTCTCGAGGCCAGCACCCTGACAGACAGTATTAGAGAGAGGGCATTATATGGCTCACGTGGGAAGCTACTCAGCGCGAGTCGGCGAGGTCAAACTCGGAAATAACAAATGGACGGTGGACGGTTTCAGTACAGCTACTAACACTGTGTTCGAAATGCATGGCTGCTATACAGCTGGTTGCATAAAATGTGTGCCTAACCGTTCTCAAATACTCCCGTTTAGTCAGCTGTCCACTCAAGACGCGTACGAAAAATGTATCATTCGTCGGAAAGCTCTGGAGGAGATATTACACGTGAAATATGTTTGTAAATGGTCGTGCGAACTCCACGAAGACATGAAAAAAAAATCCCGAATTAGCCGCTTTTGTGAAGGCTTTCCCCAAGAAGACTCCAGTTCTACACCTCCGTGACGCTTACTGCGGAGGCCGGGTCAGTACTTTCAAGCATTTACATTCCGTTCACGGCAAAGACGAGCGGATTGTTGCCCGGGACATTACGAGCCTCTATCCTGCCTGCATGATTTATGAGAGGTTTCCTACAAGACTATCAGATCATTACAGAGTTTGGAGGTAGTACGTATATAGACAAATACTTTGGCCTCATACGTGCCGTCGTTCTACCCCCCCCCCTCCCCCACGCCGTCTCTTTTTACTGTCTCTACCTCTCAAACACAACAAGAAACTTTTTTTGCTTGTGCAGAACTTGTCTGGACTCCCCCCTCCCCCAGATTATGCGTGTAAGCACAATTACGAGCGTTCGAAGGCACCTTTGTCAGTCCCGAGCTGCAGCAGGCCGTGGAAGATGGCTATCGCATCGTGCAACTGTTGTGTGTGTACCACTTCCCAACAGCGAGCAGTACGATTTTGAACACAATGCTGGTGGGCTATTTACAAACTACATTCAAACATTCTACGCGCAAAAGTTGGAATGTGAAGGATATCCTCAAGATTGCACCACCGAAGCTGAGAAAAAAGATTACGTAGAGCGACTGTACCAAAATGAGAAGATTGTCTTGACCCCTGAACGTATTAGGGTTAATCCTGGTGGCTGGCTTATCGCTAAGGCTCTCTTAAATTCTTTGTCAGGCTAGGTGGCACAATGAGAAGACCAAATATCGACAAAATACTTCGAGGAACCGGGCGAGTTTTTCAAATTTGTGCTGAATGCGGCAGAGTTTATTGTAGATGTAGATTTCGAGGCGGATTTAGTGCTGGTTCGATTCAGGCCGGACGCAAATTTGAGCGAAGGCAATCCGGCAGTGAGTGTCATGATTTCTGCATTTATTACAAGTTACGGGAGGCTGCGGATATTACTCAAGATTTTAATACTATACGAGCCCGAGCAGCAGCTGTACTGCGACATGGACTCGATACTGGCAGTATGTCATGTAAGGGCCTTACCATCGCCTCAGAGCGACTTACGTCTAGGCAGTTTAACCAACGACCTAGCAGCATTCAGTCCCGAAGCCTACATTATACATTTCTGCAGTAATGGTGCGAAAAATTACGGTTATCTCGTTCATACCAAAGAAGGGACGAAACAAGTTATTAAAATCAGAGGATTTACACTCAGTTTCCGCAACGGGCAGAGACTAGACTTTAAGCTACTACCCAAATTGGTCCGTGGTTTGGAGGAAGGCCACACCATTGCCATAACGGAACCTCATAAAATTGTACGAAAAAACAATCACATCCTTACTACAGCTCAAACCAAATACTACAAGGCTGTTGTTACGAAACGATTCATGAACAGTCAAAGTTACGTATCGTTCCCATAGGGCTACTAAAAAGTAATGGCTTCTAACATTGTCGTTAAAACAGTTTTCATTAAGCGAGCAGCGAGTGGTTGTTCGCTCTACAGTGTGTAGTGCCGAGGTCATCAACGTAATCCTTCTTGCTCTCCCCCCTCCCTTCTCTCTCTCTCTGTCTTGCGCCGGCTTGTTTTTCTCCTTTTTCTTTTTAATTCCTCTTTTTTCTTTTCATCTCTTTATTTTAACATTTATTTATTTTCAACATTTTCTTATTCCTTTATTTTTCTCTCATCCTTTCCACTCATCCGTGTTGTAAAATAGCTTTCTTCTAGTTCTGGGAAAAAAAATACTCGTTTTTGGTTTTCTCCTACGTTATTTTCAGTATTAGAGGGAAAAGACACATTTTTACGAGTAGTTGAGGGTGGAAGCGGTAAAGTCGTTGATGAGACAGATGTAGGTGTGGAGGGGAGGGAGGGTGGAGGAGGGGAGGGGGGAGGTGTTGTGTTGGCGGTGTAGAGGTTACTGTTGTTGTTGTTGGGCGAGCAGTTGTAGTTGTTGAGGTAGTAGCAATAGCGGTAGATGGTTTGGTAGTAGCAGTAGTAATAGTTGGGCGGGCAGTAGTGTATCGAGCAGTAGTTGAGTAGATAATGGCGGAGGCTGTTGTTGTTGTTGGGTGAGCAGTTGTAGTTGACCGGATAGTTGTTGAGGTAGTAGCAGTAGTGGTAGATGGTTTGGTAGTAGCAGTAGTAATAGTTGGTCGGACAGTAGTGTGGCGAGCAGCTGTTGAGGCAGTAGTTGAGTAGATAGTGGTGGAGACTGTTATTGTTGTTGTTGGGGGAGCAGTTGTAGTTGTTGAGGTAGTAGCAGTAGCGGTAGTAATAGTTGGGCGGGCAGTAGTTGAGTAGGTAGTGGCGGCGGCTGTTGTTGAGTGGATGGTAGCGGAGGCTGATGTTGTTGCGGCTGTTTCCATTATGGGTGGGAAGGAGGGGAGGCCACCTCTTGGAAAGTTGACAAGTCTGTTGGTGGCCCCGTTGTGAATTCTTCAGATGGAAGGTCTGTCCTATCCACTCACAGCGTCAAGTCATTGACTGGCAGCATTGTTGGAAGGCTCGATGGAGGGGGGGAGGTTGCCAGCCAAAAGATGAGAGCTTCCGGCAAAGAGCTGCTCCCAAACAAACCAGCAACAAAACGATGATCAATAGCCATGTTGGTAACATGATTGCAGATATTGGAAATTGAGATTTTTTTAAATTAGCTGAGGAGGGACTGAAGGTGAATGTGGCTCAGGAGTCTGAGCAGGCAGTATGAAGGTTCGCGCTCTCTCGTTAGCTCCATACATTTTTGCTTAGATTAAGAGCAGTCGAATTTCAAATAGTAAACCAATAGGCGAGCTAGTTTTATACGATACCTTGGGGAGTGGTCTTAAGAGCGATCTCAGGTTTTATTTTTCTCCTTGTTTGCTTTAGAGCCGTTATAGGCCCAGTTTTCCTGATGGTTTCCGAAGCCAAATGGTGCGAAAGGGTGCGGGGAGATGGCACTCTCAAAGTATACAAACTATTCAGCACTGAAGACGCATGCCACTTCTACAATGTTATTGAAAGAAACATGGAATGGCGTGACAACATTCCTTTCCCCTACTCGTTTTGCAATGGCCAGCGACTCCAAGCTTGTCATGACGACAGAGAGAACTGGCCTTCGTGTATTAAGAAAATCTATAACGAGATAAAAGACGTTTTCGATGCAGATTTTCAGTTCTGTCGTGTCACCAAGTATGCCGAACATCTGGACAAGCACGCTTACGAAACAAACGTTTTTGCCGCTCTATCCTTAGGGAGAAAGCCACGCACTGTCGTATATAAGAAAAAGGGGGAGATTGGATGGCGTAAAATTGAAATATTTCCGAGAGAAGTTTTTTTCTGCGATGAGTTTTTCGATTTTTTACCCAATTTTGCGTACAGAACCGTCCTAGCAATTGATGTAGTGTTTACATTAAAGCCCAATCCAACTATAGATTCCAATCCCTGCCCGTGCATTCAGGGCCTAAAAATATAGTTAGTCCGTAGGCCTCTAATTTATTTTATATATATATATATTTTTTTTTCCACTTAGAGACCTAGACTTAGAGCTGCTACAAACATGGGGACAGAACAACAAGGCCCGTCCTATCGCCATTTTGTAGTAAGGAACGATGCGACCGTTAAAGTTTTCGAACTGTACAGTGCCGAAAAGGCCCTCCACTTGCGAGATAGTATAATCGAGGAAACGGAATGGCTCGAGCCGCCCTATCCTTACTCGATAAGTGAGGCGGGATCCTACGTCAGTTACATTGGAAAAGAAAATTGGCCTTCTCGTATCGTACAAATATACGATAAAATCAAACCTCTTTTTGACGAAGATTTTCGAGTTTGTCATATTAGAAAATATGGCGACTATTTCAACAAATTTGCTTACAAACATTACAAGTTCACCTCTGTCTCGTGGGGAAGCCAGACAAGAGTTATCACTTATGGCGAGCTCGATGGTTCGGCCTGGATCGACGCCTTGATTCGTCCTGGCGAAGTATTTTCGTGCAACCAATATTTTCACTTTCCCATAGACTGTTCGTCGGTTCTTTGGCGTGCCGAGCCAGTAGTGGATGTTGTAATCGCGCCAAGCAACGATACCGTCCACAACCCGAACCCTGGACCTCTAGGTTTTACTCAAGAAGAATTTTTCTAAAAAACAATCCTTAGTTTTGCTTAATTTTGTTTGGTGCCCCCTCTCTTTTTAACTCTACATTTTTCCCTCTTAAAAGATGGCGACTTCCAGTTCCGACATCTTTAATAAGATAGCAGTCACGGTCGAATTCAAGCACGTTCGTTATTTGGAAGATGCCGATCTCGTTCTGGTGAAAAAAGCAGCCAACAAACAACAGGTGCGTTGTTTGATCGGCCTATTGGACGACGAAACCGTCTTCACGGGGCCTAATACAGTCGTCGTGGGTCCTCATCACTACCCAATCCTGTACCTGATTGCCGACTACGGTGATAGTGGAGTGTCTGGAGTACTGCCCATGACACCCCTGTTACAAAACGTGAGAGATGACGTGGGAGAACTGACTTTGCACTATTTTAACCACGTGAAGGTGGAAAAATTTCTCACCGGTTTCGACTACAAGCCTTGGTTTAGCTTCATCTTCACCGAGGGCCTTGATCTGGACGCTCCGGTAGTCGTCTTGTGTTTGGGTTGTAGGACCATTACCATGAAACACAACAGCACCGCTCCTACTAGACCTTGTTTCACGGCCAGCATGAAACCGAGTTTCCTATTAAACATGCAGCATCGCACGACCAGTCATTACAAGTTCACATTTCCTCGTAGACCGCTCTGCAAGGATAAGTCGTACATTCTAACGCTTACCAAGAGAATAGTCACCGACGAAGACGTACGCTCGCCCTCCCCACTCCCCCACTGACTTTTTTTTAGACTTATAAAACGCGAGGTTTCCCGACCTAAACGTCAGTCAGTCAGTCTCTCGTCCTTCCATCGCCATGGCAGCCGTTAGTGTAGATCATTTTAATTAACATCCCTACGTCAAACTGCGTAAAAATTTTATTTTCGTCTTGTTCTTGATATTGAATTTCGTAGCCGCGCTGCTCAACAGACCCCTTCCTACTACTCCACCTTGTTTTTTCGACACGAAGCACAACTGGGCCGAGATTTGTTTGTGTGCAGTGCCGGCCAATCGAACGGACGATGCCGTTGTAGCTTCCCTGAACAGGCAAGAACTGTATCCTTTCCTCGAAAAAGCTAGTCTGAAGGCTACGCCTCACTTTATTACCGTATGCGAACCATCGCACGATCACTGCCTGTCTTATTCGGTCAGGGAATGGTGTCTCTTGCTGTTGAAGCTCGGCGATTACAAGATCTCTTCCTCGTGAACTTACTCCACGTGGGGAAATCTGCCACATCCCAACTGTCTACTCATCGTAGAAGCCGCTCTGGAATACTTTTATTTCGTTTTATTTTGGCACTCTTCGCCCCGGCCGGGGCGAAGAGTGTTGCTGCAGGGGCTCCCCCCGCGCGCGCGCCCCTGGGGAGGGGAGGGAGGGGGAGAGATCGAAAAGCGTCGGGGGTGGGTAGGTAGTTCAAAAAGAGTCGAGGTGGGTAGGTAGTTCATTCGGTCCTCCCGCTATCTTTTCTGCTACACGTTCTCTGACTGTCTCACACTATCTCTCTTCTACTCCCAATGGCTGTCGTTATAGAAAATTTTCGCCAGTTTAGAACGCCGTTCAACGCTATCGTTTCCGGCCCTACCTCTTCGTGCAAGACGAGCTGGCCTCTGAAACTGATAGACCGGTTCCGGTTGAACGAGATGATGGCTACCAAAATAGAACAGATCCACTGGTGTTACAACAACTACCAACTGTGGATGGAGAAATACAGGGACAAGATTAGATTTCACAAAGGACTTCCCATTCCGCCCGACCACTACGATGCCACGGAAGAGAAAGTGCTCGTGCAGGACGACCAGATGGAGAATGTGAGCAACGCGAGTTGCGATATGGCCGACTGGTTCACACGTTTCGGCCACCACAACAAGTTCAGCATCTGCTACTTGACTCAGAATCTGTACTGCCAGGGCAAGAACCAGCGGACCATAGAGCTCAACAGCCAGTACTACGTCCTGCTTCGCAACCTGAGAGACATGTGACAGATCACCACTTTCGCTTTGCAAGTTTGCCCCTGCAAGACCAAACAGTTTGTGGAGGCCTACGAGAACGCTATTGGTCTAAAGGATTTCGGCTACCTGCTGGTGGACCTGCACTCCAAGTCGCACGACCTGACGAGCCTCAGGACGTCTATATTTCCCGACTGCCTGTCAGAAATAGCCTTGAACCTGCTCAACAATCGACTTCCCATCAGTCTGGCAGCCAGAACCAAGTTGAAAAGATACAAGCAACAGATCAGACTCATCGGCTCCAAGAAAGCATCGTTTAAGGCCAGAAAACGGGCTCTGGTGCAGTAGGGAGGGTTCATTCAATACCTCGTCCCAGCGGCCATATCCCTCTTGGGAGGACTGTTCAACAAGTAACATATGAGTCTGTTACGGAAAATGGTGCTCCTGCCCAAAGACGAATATAAAATGAGTCATCCGCCGATGGAGAACGCCACATTGGCGTTGGCCGCTCAGCCTCACGGGTTTCAGTACCTGCCCGAAGGAGCTCTCTACGGAAAACTGGTCGCCACAAAGACTCAGATCGACGCCATCCTGAAAACGACAGTCTGCCTCTCGACTAAAGGCCAAATTCATAGGATAGTTGGAACAACAAAAGGACGCGTTCATGGAGCAGTTTAGAACCAGGTCGGCCGTCCCGGCCGCCGCCACTACATCAGCCGCTGCAACAACGACAACTCCCACAGTGTCCACCACCGCCAGTACCGTGTTGAATCCCACGACTAGCTTCTCACCGCCCGTCCTGACAACGTCCGTGCTCTCTCCCATATCGCCGATCAAGAAGGAAGAGAAGAAGAAGATGAAGATGCCCGTCTATTCGACACCCGTACTGAGGAGGAGCGCTAGAGTCCAACACCCCCAAGACTGGAAACCATGGAGCAATACCTGAACAAGATTTACTACAACAATCTGGGAGAGGCCTCCAGTTACGACACGGCGTCCAGACTACTGGCCAGAGCCAAGAAGGACGGAAAAAAATACGATATCGATCGGATCAAAGAGTGGTTGGAGCACCAGGATGCTCACACCATCCACAAAGCGGTCAGGTACAAATTTCCCAGGAACAAGATCATCACGGGTGGTATTGCCAGTCACATGGAATTCGATCTCAGCGATATGATCAACCTGAAATGTTACAACGAATCGTACAGGTACATTCTCACCTGCATGGACGGTTTCAGTCGCAAAGTCTGGCTGGAATTGCTGTAAACAAAGTCTGCGACCGAAATGGTCCGCGCCTTATAAAAGATGTTTCAACGCATGCCTTCCACCCCTAGCTTTCTCACTTCGGACAAGGGTGTCGAGTTCCGAGCACGAGTGGTACAGGATCTCTTCGAGGATCGCAACATCAAGTTCTACACCACCGAGAACGAAGACGTGAAGTCGTTCAAGATTGAATGCTTCCAGAGAGTTTTAAACAGCCTCTTGCACAAACACTTCAACGCCAAAGAGACCTTGGAGTACGTGCCCGTGATTCAAAAGATCGTGGACACCTACAACAAGAGCGTGCACTCCAAAACGAAAATGGCTCCCGACGACGTCAACTACAAAAACCACAAACAGTTGTGGCGCAAGATCTACGGCAAGGACTTGAAGAAGTTGGGTTGTGCCTTGGCTAAGAACAAGAAGAAGAACGTCCCTCTGGCCATGGGAGACAAAGTCAGGATATCCATCGCGAAGGGCAAGTTCGACAAAGCTTACAGAGGCATGTGGTCCAGAAAGCTATTTTTCGTGAACCACGTTCTGGTACCCAAAAAAGGGTTGGGGCAAGTGGCGGCGAGGTTGAAAAACTACAACGGGGAAATCATCAAAGGACGATTCTACTTGTACGAACTTCAGAAGTGGTTAAAAACGAAGGCACCGACTACCACAGGGTAGACAAGGTCCTGAAAACGAGGGGCAAAGGACGCAAGAAAAAGTACTAAGTTCAATTCGAGGGTTACGATGCCTCCCACAACTGGTGGATACCAGCCAGAGACTTAAAAAAATTGTGATGGAGGGAGATTCTTTCTACATGACTTTGCCGGCGAATGCCAGTCTGGACCTGTTTCTGAACAATGCCCTGAATGACTACACCACCAAACTAGCGCAGAGAGTGAGCCTGACGGGTGACTGGGACGTGGGCTTCACCGAAGTGCAATTCACCAGGAACTGGAACAACGTGACGGAACAGAGCATTATGAACTTGGAGCTAGGAACTCGTCGACACCGAGCTACTCGAACCCTTCACCAGGAAAGACACCCCCGGCCACTGCCTCAGGAAATTCTTCAAAATTCTTCAAAATTTGGAACTTTCAATAAAGAAAAGTAAAAGTACGAACCAAACCCCATCCGACCCGACAACGTCCCCGCACCATGCCACAACCGTCAAAACACTCCTTCCTATAACGGTACAAGGTTCTTCTCATATGCTCCCTCATCTCCACCATTCCCACTAATGATAGAAATGATAGAAATGAGCTTCAATGAATCCTCCAATCAACACCCAATCATCAATTATCATTACCCTTTACAACAACTCATCTGAATGAAACTACAATCAACTCCCCCAGTGAAAATTTCATCTTCCTATTAACAACCAGACGTCCTCAATGAACCTTTGAAACTTCAATCAACATCCCGTCACCACAACCCTGAATGGAATCGCAATCAACTCGCCCCGTGTCATTTCCATGTTCCTCCGAACGACAGCACAGCTTCACAGAACCCTCTCCACTCCAATCAACACGCTACCTACATCTACACTACACAAGTCATTTACTTGGAACAACAATGGATTCTTCTAACAACATCTCTTCCTGCAAGTTCAATCACATGCTAACCTCAAGATCGTCCAAAAACAACCTGAACTGTCAAACACCATTCAACCAGGTATCTACCTCATCTTCATTAATCCATAATCCTAAAACTGAATGTTTTTAATAAGGATTTCAACTCCCTGGATTTTCCCATTCGGGAAACTCATAGAGTCCCTGACTCTGGGGGAACCAGCTTGCAACCCTAGGGCACCCGTCATGGTGGCACCCTCCACCCGAGGTGACGAGGTCTACGTAAATGCAAAAATAACACAGGTAATCTATGTTTCCGAAGGCCAATTAGAAACAGTAATGTGCCAGCCCTCCTGCCTGGCCGGCTGAAAATTGTTTCTATTGCCCGGAAGAAACATACATTAACCTGTACCCGCCCTACCTCCCCTCTTGAGTCACCACCATGACTGATCGAGAAGGTAAAAAGATAAATAAATAGACATAAATCGCTGGAAATAATATTAAGGAAAATTGAA